>SRPP01000205.1:0-40915 GCA_018360055.1 Claviceps monticola
CTGCTTGACTGCTTGACTGCTTGACTGCTTGACTGCTTGACTGCTTGACTGCTTGACTGCTTGACTGCTTGACTGCTTGACTGCTTGACTGCTTGACTGCTTGACTGCTTGCTTGATTGCTTGCTTGATTGCTTGATTGCTATCAAGCCACATTACATACTAGGCATGTAGGTAGGTAAAACGGTTCGGGACCTAGAACGCAAACAGTAAAAGCGATACAACAAAGACTGATCGGCGGCTCAAGGGTCGGGTATTGTGTGTGTACATACATATGTACTGGCAAGTAAGGTACATGTTGTATTAAGTAGTGGGAATCAAACCAGGGGGATTGCTGCGGGAGAGCAAGGCTTTTGCGACAATCCCAGCTTGAAACCTTTATAACAGCACATGCTTCGGACTTAGTGAAAACTAGCTCAACGTTTTATTGTGGTCCGTGGAGTGCTCACACCGGGGAGAAAGGGAAATGTCTACGCATTTACCTAGGTACCTATCATCCTAGACTCGGACCTTGCCATGCCTTTGTCTGGCGGGCCCGCGCCCGTTAGCCACGTGTGCTAGGACTTCCAAGACGCTGCCACCTGGGGTGGCGGCATCTCGTTACCAGCTTTGGCTAAAATGTATCAAATGTTCCAGGACCAGTTTGAGGGAACGTCATGTCTCGCTTCTTGCCGGTGGGTAGTTATGATACGTACAGAAACAACATGGCATCTGATACCTACGTGCTCCATTGCTCTGCTGTCCCGACTCCCAGCGGCTTGCCCTGGAGCTGGCTTAACGGCTCACGCCACAAGAAGCCAATCTATGACGGCGGTGACGCACGGAAACGGCTCTGATTCTCTGAAGCTGATGAAGAAACTCAAGAGACTCAAGAGACTCACGGACAAGAAAAGGCGGCTTCCAGTGTACAATGAGTCGAAGCGTGAGCAAGCATGTTATGTTGTACATACATACATACTTGTGCGAGGCGAGGGCTGATGGGCTCGCCTTGCAAGGTATCACCGGCGGAGATGTGAAGGGAGCTAGGCTAATTGACCCGAGTGGACGGACGTGAATCGCGAAACGGCAATGGCAATGAACAGCGTCAACGCCTCACAGAATTGTGGCCATGGCCGCCATATGGATATACCTAGGTACATAGGTATGTAGCAATTCTGAGGGGAGGGGGTTCGTAGGTACATACTCCGTACTCCGTATGTAGTACATAGTGACGAGATGGCTGTTCCGAAATGCGGACTCGTGCACATGGGAGCAGGGATTAGAAGAGCTCCTTGGGTGTACGGAGTAAGAATGGAATTCTCCGCTGGGATGGCTCAAGTGATGAGGGAGCACCCGGGCAGCTCGCAGGTGTCTGGACGTCAAGGAAGAGCCATGATTGGTGCTAAAAGTTCTTTGATTGATCCTGCACGATGATGGTCTGCCAAAATCGGGTCCGGTCACATGTTGGAACTTGGCACTGAGACCCTCCAACTCCCCAACTCCCCAACTCCCCAACTCCAAGCCCGACGGGTAGGTAGCTCAGAAAAAAGCGAATGGGACCAAGCGGGACCCTTCTCGCAAGAGACCCTTGAATGCAACTGGTGGACAAGCGCGCATACCGGGGGACCGGGGGTGGTTCGCTGGTTAGTGGTGACGATGAAGCCTTGTAAGTTGTGGAGTCCTTGACGGAGTTTTGAATTGTGGACTGGATACATAATTATGGCAATAGAAAGGAGAGACAGGGAGGGGTGTGTCAACAACGGCGGCGGAAATTGGACGACGAGTTGCTCCAACTTGCCAGACGCCTGTGACTCGTGTGTTGTTAGTTGTATATACTCGCACACTCGCACATACGGAGTACCTACCTAGTGTATGTGTATGCAGCATTCTCTGGGGCATTCTCTGGGGCATACTCTGGGGCATACGGAGTAGTGGCTGCGGAATGTGTTTGGCCGCTGGAAGGTTACCGCGATACTGTTTTAACCGGCTGACCCGGCAGCCCAGTTTATTGAACCGGAAGAAAAACCTGGTTGGTGTTTTTGCCTTTTGCTTTTATGTACGCAGTACCTATGTACGGGAGTAAGTATGTAGGAAGTAGGTGCATACACATCTTTGCTGCATGCCATTCATCCTCGGCCCAACGGTCGGCGACAAACATGATGTGTGTAACATACCTACGAGTATTCAATGTTCATACTTTCAGGCCACGCCTTTTGCGCCGAGTTTGATGGAATTCAACGTAGACTTTGGAACCAGAAGGATTCGAGAGGCCGTGTGCCCAGAGTGACCACTGACGACCACTGACGACCACTGACGGCCAAGACTTTGGTCACATACGCGTATGCGGGATGCCGCTTGAAATGCCGCTATGGCAGCGAAGTCGATGGGCCTTGATACACTGTGCGAGGGCTCCCGTGCTTCCGAGCGCCCGGAAATATGGGCTGCGCGTACAGGGTTACACCGTGCAATGCGGTCATCCGTGATCAGCCAGACTCGAGTCGAATCTTTACGGAGTTGTCCAGTGTTGTGAAACACTGATGGATTCGCGAACCCTAATTTCTAAATCAAAGAAGCCAACTTAGGCGAGTGAGAAAAGCCCAGCCTCCGTGTACACGTGGCAATGCTGTGAACCTCGGTTGCCCTCCCTCTGTTAGCACTCTCAGGAGATCAGCAGGCAAGTATGTACAACATACACGTGTGTAATAGGTATGTAATGGTACGTATAAGCCGATTGTTTTATTCCTATACATATCTCCGAGAACCTGTCCGTCCCGGCTTGATTGTAGCCATGGGCCCTAGCCCATTAACGACTGGCTTTGCGCCTGCAAGCCTCCTCAAGGCATCCGAGCCATTCATGTGCGCCGTGTTTGGGTCAATCTGCTGGAAGAGGTATCGAATGAATTAGGCCACCACCAACACCAATTCGCTAGCTTTCAGTTCATTTCTCCATGCCAAACTTGCTAGATAATGTAGTCAAAGAACAAGATGTAGGTATCATCTTGTAAAAGAAGCCATTGTATTAGTTGCCGTTTTCAAAGCATTGCTCGAGGTCTGGTTCCACGGACGCATTGGCCCTCGACGCCTCCGGACACGAGGTGCCTAGGTATGTAGATGGCATCAATCACCTAGTAAAGACGGGTAAGCATGATCAATAAATTCCTAACACGGTCGAGAGACTGATACTGTGCAAAGTGATACGGAGTACCAGCCTACGAATCACGATCAATACCTAGTCGTTGGCAGTCGTCGACCCATCACCATCAACATCATTCGCCTGTTTACAACTCGAGTGCGACAAGGAAGGCCTCTGTCGGGACTCTTTGTCGGGAGTCGGGACATTGCGCTTCCGCCGCCCGGTAGATGATACTGAGTGTGTGGCGCCAACAAGGGGGCGGTCTTTATCCCGGGACAGAGGAGGAATTCCCAACGGTGCCGCTGTGGCGTTTTGTGACAGTGTCGCGACTCGCTTGGCAGGCCGTTGTCATTGTGAAGGAGACGGAGAAATTTCGTCGGGCGATTGCGGCTGTGCGGTCGCTTGCTGTCGCGAGTGGGTCCCACACCAAGGGGAGGGGTGCCAAAGATCTTTACCTACTCCGTACGAATATGTATGTATGTACATATCAAGAATTCAAGATACGAGCCAACATGCGGAGTACATAGGTACATAGACGCAGGGCGAAGGCAGAACGTATTGCCCCCTGCCTTTGAGTCCGTAAAGGGACAACGCTGGATCCAAAAGCGTCGGTCTGGCTGGGAGCCTAGGTCTAGGCATGGTCTTCATTGCCCAAATATGCTCTGTACGGAGTATGTATACCCTGTCATCCTTTGAGCCAAGTTCCAACACGTGACTCTGGGCCGTAGAGTCGCGATGAACGAATCTGGTTGCTCCTTCTTCCCCCTATATTTAGCAGCGCCATACTCTGTACAGAGTAGGTCTCCGTACAGGTACATACATAAGGTACATACATAAGGTACATATGTACATACTGTACATATGTACGGAGGCGCATTTGCTCGAGGGTGTGGTGTTAGTGACAGCAGCCGGCCGCCGATCTGGGGTCGCAGCTCTGTGCTGTGAAGAGCGGCACCCCATCGCTGATTAACCCCGCAAGTGCCGAGCGGAGAAATCTACTCAGCCTTGCTGCGCCACCGTCGCACCAATCTGCTTTGTGTCCGATGAGATGAACAGGCGTCTTCCCAGCACGGAAGTGGCAGCGCTTGGCAACGACGAAGCGATCTGGAGATGGCATGCGGGCCGCCATTCTGCATGCCGTTCCGCTTACCGACCACCTACATAGTACGCCCGTATTTCGTGAAGTGGCAACAAAACAGCTGCCTACCATTGCCCTACCTTTTCCGTTCCCGAGTACACGTAACTTCGTAGTGCTTGGGCTCGGGCCTCGCGGCGCCTTCCTCGGTTGGCCAGCGAATCGTGACCTTTGCCAACTCCTACCACTTTTTACTCCGAGCGATGTTCAAGGGCAATTAGCCTTTCTTATTAGCCTCTTACCCTAGGATATTGGCTACTGCCCAATGTACATGTGTACATATTTCCATCAAAGCTCTACGGAGTACAGCTTCAGCTTCAGTACTAATCCATATGGAGCCGCTCCTGTTGTGGACACGATTGAATTTCATGCGACGACAAGGAGGCATGGTTATTCATCAAATTAATTTTGCCGTTTCGGGGCATAAAGCGTTGTCTAATTGGATTGATCTTGCCAGCCCCCTTGGCGTCCTATTTAAGCCTCTATACTTGAAGCCGAGTATCCCGACTCGCTCGCATTTCCGCGACATACGTAGAGCAGAGCCATCTTCAGTTTGTATCGTTTTTTTTTTAAAAAAAAAAAAAAAAAAAAAAAAAAAAAAAGAACCCCCCATCAATCCGCCATACGGTACCTAGTGGCTGCTGGTGGCTAGTATCGTCGGCTCGTGCGAGTCCGTGCCTACAGTCGCTGTACAGAGTACATACGTACATACGTACATACACATCAGACTCCGCCGTAGGTGATTTGTAAGGCTAGGTATCGTATTAGTACCTAATAAACTGGCCCAATCTGGCTGTTCGCTAAACAAGGGCGAGCGCGATCTGAGCTGATTTAAATGCCCGACGCGATCCGCTTCGATTGGCCAGTACTCAGCCTTGCAAGGGTGGAAGCGTCGTGTTGTGTCGCGTCACGGCCTCTCGTCAAAACAAGCAGTAGGTACTCCGTACTGTGCAACGGTCTGTTCATGTTGAGCTCTTTCATGGAAATAGTATCTTCTTCACCGCTCCCTCCAAATTCCCTTCCCCGACCTCTTCTTCGGTTGCCTTGCCCGGGCATTCTGCACCTGCTGTATCGAAGCGTACCTAGGTGCTCCGTACACATGTATTTGTGGAGCACATTACCGGTAACCGCTGCAGCATGGAATGAGGGACCAATTTGCATCCATCAAAAGTCCAGAACCCCCTCGCCGGGAGGCCAATCAGTCATCCCTTCTCATCCCTACCGCATCCTTTTTTGGGTTCGGCTGTGCATTACGCTGAACTTTGATTCTGCGTCGTCCGCAATCCGGCAAGCTAGCAATCTGGGCAAGGCTTGGCGCACAGGATTTGGCTCTGCTCTCCGTGTCTATCGTCCCGAAGTCGGCGTCAATGCTTGTGTCACTGCGTTGCCAACAAGACGTGCAGCACCAAAAGGAGGTCATGGACAAGTTGGTGTGCACTAAAAGCAGCATTTTAATGCCATACTTGTCCGTGTCTATATCGGAAACAGGGTGCTACGTGAACGGAATACGGCTCAGCCAAAGCCGGCGATAGTGCTTTCAGGCAAGCAAGCCCCATTCAAGGCAATCTTCCGCTCACCGCATCGAGTTGTTCTTCAAGGTTGCGCAGAGGGCTCCATGTCGGCTGCTTGGTATGTACTACGAGCTAGGGTATCCGGAGTGACTCGCATATCGATCCAGTCGTCGGTTTACTTTTAGATCACAACGCACGCAGCCGACCAGGTCACACTGTACACAACACGAATGTGTACGAACCCAACGGCTGTACTTGTGACGAGGGACGAGTTTGTAATCCGCTTACAAGTACGAAGATTACGACGATCATTTTCCTCTCCGTATGGGGTATTTGACAGCCGCTGTGTGCTTCCGTCGTCCGAGAGGTTACAACGGGTTGCACAAAAGCCGGCGGATGAGAAGACTCAGAAGAGCATGCATACGTGTAACGTGTGTCGTCTTCCTGCGCATTCCAGAGGACCATGAGCTCTCGGGCCGCCACACCAAGTTTGCCAATTGTTCCGAGTGGCGTTGCTATCAATCTATATACACTTGATGACTCAATCCCCGGGCAGAAATTATTTGTCCGACTTGCCCGACGAGTTACGGCAACAATTATCCCCAAAACCTGAGTCCTCGTTGGCTGGACACATGTGAGAGGAACTACGGAGTATGTAACCAACGAGAAACCCAGGTGCAGGCCTCTCGCACACCACCATGAGTCCTGTTGAGCAAAATATGTAGCGCGTGCAAGACACCGGGGCACATGTGAGACGTTCTCCTTGTTCCATGTGACGGCATGAGAAGGAAGAAGAGCAAAAACGTAATGCCGCTGTACAATACCTACCTGAGGCTACATACTCCGTATGTAACAGTATGTTTGTAGTAGGTCTGTACTCCAGTCTCCGTACATACATGCATACCTAGTATGTACTCCGTATGTATGTACAGAGTACTCTGTAAAGTCGCGTGCTACATAGGTAGGTACCTACTCCTGAAAAGATGGGCATAAACTAAGGGGCGTGGCACACCACCACACCACCGAGAACTTGGAAGCTACAGCTCTATAGTCTACAGTCCGCGATCAGAGATCTACAGTAGTGACCAAAAATTAAAATCTCGAAGCGGACACAATGTTCTCACTAGTGACATGCGAGGAGCGTCAACAATTTATTCTTCTTCCTCTCTCGCATCTCTCTCTCTCTCTCTCGGAAATTTTATCATCTCCCTGCCTCTCTTATCTCGCTAACACTGTTCGACTTACAGCAGCGCCAAGGTACCCTGTACTATGTAGAATGTCGTACGATGCGGGCTGATGGACCGGAAACTACGGAGTAGGTACTAGGGGTACGGAGTAGTGGTAGCCAGAAAAGAATGTGCCCCTACGTCACTCAAAGAGTTCCCGGGGGGGAGGGGGGGGAAGGAATTCGAGATGCGTGCTCCTTTCGGAATCGGATAAGATAGGCAGGCTCGCTTGACAATAGCGCACCGAGCTAACGGCCATGGACCCTATTATCCCGGTGTTGCGGAAGATATCATCTCTATTTCGCAAAAGTGACCGGTGACCCTTTTCCCGATGAACACAGGGTGAAATTTGGATGGATCGACGTTTTTCATATTCTCTCCGAAGGGACTGATCTACAGTCATGGTATGTATAAATATGGAGATTCGGAGAGTCAGAAGGGCCACGGGATGTATTCCCGATGAGTTATATATTCCGCTCTCCGTCGAACACATAACGGCAGGGGCTGATCTTGTCCAAATTGCGAAAACTTGCAACCTCTCCCCCTGCCGTGATGTATTCCCGATGAGTTATATATTCCGCTCTCCGTCGAACACATAACGGCAGGGGCTGATCTTGTCCAAATTGCGAAAACTTGCACCCTCCCCCCCCCCCCCCCCCTCCCCTCCCCTCTCCTTCCATTGAATAATCAAAATAATCAACCTGGTTCCCAACTTGAATTTTTTTTTTTCGCGTCTGTTGTTTTTCACTTTTTTCAGTCTGGCTGCGGTAGAGGGTGGCTTGCAAGTGGGATGAGCAGCTAGAGTAGAGAATCAAGACTGCGGACGAGACCGAGCATGAGAACAGAGAGTCAAGAAGGGCAAAGCAAAGCAAAAGGTACTCTTTCCTGGCGTCTTTGTTGCAGCGTGGACGGAAATTGGACAAGGAGCAGTACATAGGTACTATGTACATTGTTCAGTACAGTACAGAGTACAATGCTATGATACAACTTTATTGAAATTAGCCTGACGCAATACAGGGCCAGAATCTTGCGAATATACTTCGTACATAGTACATAACAGCCTAACAGATTTGGAGGTATGTATGTACAACTTATCCCACGCGACGCGCCTCTGCTTAACGGTCAAGCTACAATACAGATCCACGATCCCATACGGAGTACGTAGACGTACATACTCCGTAGACTGGTCTCGCCTCCTGGACCTACATAGGTATGGAGTACTCCGTAGTTTCCAACGATAATGCAACGAGCCAAAGAAATAAGGGGGAGGAATTAGCGCGACATCTGGAGTCAAAAGAACTGCGTTCGTCGTAACTCGGAGAAAATACCTGGCCTGGTACCTAACCTGAATCGGCGACCCCAGACTAATAACGGAGCATGTAATTAATTAGTGATCGTCGAGAATGGGCTGTTTTTGTTTCCGAAGGACCCGCGCGCGCCAAGTTGCTTTCAAACGTATGTGTACTCCGTACCTTGTACCTACATACACGCGGTTGTCGTGAAAAACCCCCAGTGCCCACGAGTCACGAATCACGAATCACGAGTCACGACAGTGCATACAACATTGAACAAATGGCCAGAGAAAGGGCAGTGAAAGTGAATATTTCAAAAGGAAAGGAACACATAGTATCAAGCATATACATACATGGACATTCGTTATACTAAAATAGAATCAAGAACTCGATGAATGGAATGGCCATGTACCTATGTATGTACTCCATCAAGCTCTCTACTCCGTGCGCTGTCCTTCCACGACCTAGCTTTCTTTAGCGCCCGCGTCTGCCGCGCCCGCAGCATGATGTATCCGTACGCTGAAATAGCTGAAGGAGCCCTTCATTTACTTGTTACAAATGACTCTCTACGCCGCCGGTGTAATGGCTCTCGGCTGCCCAATGCGAGTCAGGCCACACGACCCGAATGGCCTCCCAGACATGACTGATGATTTTTGCGACTCGTTAGACAAGAAGCTCGCCTTCTCTTTTTTGAACTTGACAAGAACGGGGTGGGGATAGAAGACAACTCTGCCTAAAGCGTGTGGACAGGAAAAAAAAACAAAGGAAAAAAAAACAAAGGAAAAAAAAACAAAGGAGGAAAACAAGAAGAGATGAAACAAAAGAAGACGTGTGACTAATTAGTGTATGACAACTGTTATTTTACCCTCCCCCGGCGGAGTGTTCGGGCTCGGGGGGGGCGGGGGGGTTCAAAAGAGGAATAACAAAAAAAAGCCAAAGGTCCGGGTTGGTGCAGGAGGATGACCTGATCGGGCAAGACAAGGATGTGTGTTGCAAAAAAAGGCAAAATATGCCCGGTATGTGCAGGTTCCAGGATCGAGTTGATCAGGACGGGGGTGAAGAAGTCAAGATGCGCGCTCTCTCTCTCTCTCTCTCTCTCTCTCACACACACACACACACACACACACACACACACACACACACACACACACTCGCGCGCACGCGCTCTCTCTCCTTTCTTCACGAGGGTGATTGACTTCCTCTGCCGTCTGGGATCTTTCTCTATCTTTTTTTTTTTCCTTCAAAGCATGTATGTATGTAGAGACACCCAGCTCTGCTTGATGCACTTGCATCGTATGTTCGGCGGGGATGACGTTATTCGCAGGCTGAGTTGGCCGATCTGGGCATTTGACACATGTGCTGCCTGTCTCGAGAAGAAGAAACAGAGGCCAGGGCTACATGAGTACTCAAAGCCTTGCGTGCGTGCCACTTCTTGTCTCGCAATGACGCCCGTGTCGGCATCCGGCGGAACGAGCTGCACAGCAGGAAATGCAGGCAATGCAGGAAAGTTGGCAAAGGAGGGAAGAGCTGAGGAGGATAGGTAAGGTAGAAAACAGAAGTGGCCAAAACAAGTAATCAAGACTCTGACTTACCCGACGTGAATGATTTGTAACCCGTCCTTGACTTCCTGTGGGAGATCCCGAACGTCCTTGCGGTTCTGAACTGGCAGCAAAACTGTTTTGACGCCTGCTCGGAGCGCACCTATGAGTTTCTCCTTGATGCCGCCTACGGCAGTGATGCGTCCGCGGAGGGAGATTTCACCCTACAGAAGTAGCAATATGCCGCATTGTTAGCCCTTCCTTGATTCTTTGCATCCGTGTCTGTCGTCCTTTGTTTTTCTTTCTTGGCCTCTTTGACATTGGAGAACTATTTTCCGTCCCGTGATTTCGTTTGACAGATCAGTGCCGTCACAAAACGTTTACACTTATCATGTGCCGAGCATGTCCTGGCCGCATGTGTCTGTGTACATGCATGTACATGTGTGTATGAGAAGAAGGCAATGGGGACTAGGTATCAATTACGTACCGTCATGGCCATCGTAGGAGGCACAGGTTTGCCAGAAAATAGAGAAATAAGAGCAATAGCCTGACCGATCCCACTGCTCGGTCCATCCTTGGGAATCGCACCCGAAGGGCAGTGAACATGTATGCTTCGGTCCTTCATAATATCGGTGGTCGAGTCCGGAGTAAGTCCAAGCTCGTACGCGTGAGCCTTGACCCAAGTCAAGGCCACTTCGACGCTCTCCTTGAGCACATCGCCCAGCTTGCCCGTAAGCTGGACCCTGCCGCTGCCAGGCATGTCGGCGACCTCGATGAAGAGTATGCTGCCGTTGCCTCCTGTGCTGTAGGCCACCAGACCGGTCACGATGCCAGGCCGGCTCGTCTTCTCGGCAATCTCCTCCTCAAACTTTTCGATGCCGAGAATGGTTTCAACATCCTCGGTGGTCAGGCGCGGTTGGTAGACCTCTGCGCGGCCTGCGTCTCGTGCTTCCGCGAACTCGACCGCCTTGGCACGGCAGACGGAGCCAATCTCCCGTTCCAGGTTGCGAACCCCTGATTCACGAGTGTACGACTCGATAATCTTGGACACGACGTGCTCGTCGAAAGCGACCTGGTCTTCGGCTAATCCATTGGCTCGGATCTGCTTGGGCACCAGGTGCTGCATGGCGATGTGGCGCTTCTCGAGCGTCGTATAACCTGGCAAGAAAATCATCTCCATCCGGTCCAACAGCGGTCCGGGGATCGTGTCCAACGTATTGGCCGTGGCGATGAAGAGAATCCTGGACAAGTCGATGGGCATGCCGACGTAGTGGTCCTGAAACGTGTGATTCTGTTCCGGATCCAGCACCTCGAGCATAGCGGCCGACGGGTCGCCGTGGACGCTGGCCATGCCGATCTTGTCAATTTCGTCCAGCAGAAAGACAGGGTTCGCGACACCGACTTTTCGCAGGCCCTGCACAATCAAGCCTGGCATGGCTGCGACATAGGTCCTCCGATGACCACGAATCTCGGCCTCGTCCCGGACGCCGCCGAGCGAGATGCGATGGAACGTCCTGCCGAGAGCCGTGGCGACCGACTTGGCTAAACTGGTCTTGCCAACTCCTGGTGGTCCGACAAGTAGCATGATGGGGGACTTGTCTACCATTTTCTTGGATCTGAGAATCTGGAGTTTGGCATTACGTTCTGGGTGCGTTGGAATGGAGTCGTTGTTGTGCTTGCCATTATTTCTCATCATGTTGCCGCTGTCTTGAATGATGTGGTGTTGCTGCATCTTGTCCCTACCGGAAGAAACGCTGGTCTCTGCGTCCACTTGGCGAATCTGCTCGTCCACTTCGTCATTGACAGATTGCTTAAGACGCAGAACCGCGAGATACTCAATCAACCTCTTCTTGACCTTATCCAGACCGTAGTGATCATCATCAAGTTGCTTTCGTGCTCTGGTCAATGTCTCGGGCCCCAGTCTGTCGTCTGTCATGGCTGTCCATGGAATCTCGGACAGAGTCTCGAGCCAATTCCGGGTAACCTGGTACTCCTGGTTCATGGGCATCATCTTCTGCAGCCGCCGCAGTTCTCTGTCCACGGTTTTGGCGGCGTCGGGAGGTAGTCGTGCGCTTTGAAGCTTCTTCTTCAGCTCATCCAGCTCGTTGGCGTCCTGATCATCACCCTGATCATCTCCGGACGGTGTCTGACCATTCGGCGGCATGAAGTTCAGACCAGCACTCGGCAAGCCCGCATTGTTTCGCTTGTTTGGATTATCGTTCAGCCTGTCCAAAATCTGAACAGGAACTGATGTGAAAGTGGTGATCTTGAAATTATTCTTAATGCCCCCCACCTGCCGCTCCAAAAGCTCAATAACTTTTGTGATTCTAACCTTGACGTCAAGTGCGGCAAGAACACCAAGTTTCTCCTCGTGAGATGCCTCAACAAGGTTTGACATGAAATCAGCTAAAAGGCCAGCCTCTTTGAGTTCGCGCCGCATAATGAGCAGTTCCAGTCGTTTTGTGAGTCCCGGCGACAAGGCCGGATCACCTCTCGTGCGAGGCAGTAGCGAGGAGATTCGCAAGATGGTGACGAGCTCGCGAGACTGCGCTTTCAAGAGGGCGAATAGATCTTGGAGTTGTTTGTCCGCCACGTCGACTAGCAGGCAGCAAAATGTAAGCAAACAAATGGACATGAGTTGGTTTCGCCCCATTGAAAAATGACCAACGTGACATCTATTCCAACGACCGGGAAGTCAGAATACTCACTCTCGTCGCCAAAATAGGTAACTTTGGCCTGGAAGAATGGCCGCTCACGCACGATCTTGTCCAGTCTCACCCGCGAGACTCCCTGGACGCGCAGAGCGAATTCGCCACCACCACGGCCATCGATACCGACAATCTTGGCGGCTACACCAAAGCCAAAGATGTCGGCTTTGCTGGCGCTCCCCGGATTCACCTCTCGGAGCTGTGACGTGTCGACCTCTTCGCCATTGTTGATTAGAAGCTGGCCGGCCGGCCCTACGAACGGCGACGAAAGCGGGACACAGGCAATCGATATGCTGTCAATTCTGCTATCAGGCCCTTTGGCCGCCGCTTGCTCGTAGACGTGGGCGAGTAGGGCCGGGATATCAGGTCGGCTCGATGTGACGGGTATGCGTTGGATCAAGCCAGGGAGGAGGACCGATGCCCTGGCCAGCGGAATAATGGGTAGAGTCGCTGTCTGTGATCTGCTCATGACGCAGGTGGAGAGACGAGAAATAAGAAAGGGCCTCACAGCCCAGATGAGAGAGCAGCTCGGGCTTTGTTCTTTGTCGATGCGAGAGTGGTCGATCGGTTCGGAGACGACGCGACTGCCACTCGTTCACTCGAGTGCGCGGCTTGAGAATGTTAGCCGCCGAATGTCAATATTGGCACACGCTGTACTGAAGTCGCTTCAAACGAAAAGCAGGCACGTTCTTGCGAGCTGGAATAAGTCTGTACGAATACGATATCAAGCAGGAAAACGTGGTGAATAGATTGGTGTCGAGCAGGGATTGTCAGATATCAAAGGGTTGGGGAAGCTTAAGGCATGGAACTGACGTACGTCCATATACAGCACAGACGCTACAACTGCCGAGGCTGATTGGAGCGCAACAGCGTACAGCCCGTGAGTTGAGCAAAAACCATGGTGACTCAGAAACGCGGGGCCAACCTGCGCCACACTTAACGAACCACATGACTGAACCACTTAAACCGTCGACGCGCCTCAGACGCGTCTCCCGCGGTGACAAGACTGCACCAAAATCAATCGGTCCATCGCCAACCATCACCAACCCAACAACCCACCACCAAACCACCGCCTCGTCCGCCCTTTCTCCTCTTCTCCTCTTCTCCTCTTCTCCTCTTCTCCTCTTCTCCTCTTCTCCTCTTCTCCTCTTCTCCTCTTCTCCTCTCGCACCTCAGGCCAGGAAACACCATGTGTACGTAATTTCAAGACACTCCTCCCGGAGCCTTAACGTCCCTGCTTCTTCCGTGCCGCATCTGCAACCTCCACTAACCCCTCCTCATCACAGCCGCCTACGGAGGATACAGCACAACCAGCTACGGCGCCCAAGGCGGCGACGACTCAGGCGGCTTCCTAGCCGGCGCCTCCTCCCAGCAAGGCAGCCAAGGCGGCAGCAAGGCCTACCAAGACGAGTCCCTCCGCCCCGTCACCATCAAGCAGATCCTCGAAGCAGAAGAAGCCTACGCGGGAGCCGACTTCAAAATCGACAACACAACCGTCACGCAAATCACGTTTGTCGGACAGATCCGCAGCATCAACCCGCAGCCCACCAACATTACCCTCAAGATTGACGACGGCACCGGACAAATCGAAGTCAAGAAGTGGATCGACGTGGATAAGCAGGATAATTCCAATGGCGAGTTTGAACTAGACGCCCACGTGCGTGTATGGGGGAGACTGAAGAGTTTTTCGAATAAGCGTCATGTGGGAGCGCATGTGATTCGGCCTGTGGCGGATTTCAACGAGGTCAACTATCACCTGCTGGAGGCGGCGTATGTGCACTTGTTTTACACAAAAGGTCCCCTGGGTGACGGCGGCAGTGGTGGTGCTGGTGGGGGCGCGAACAACGGGGAGAGCATGTTTGTCGATGGGGGTGGGTATGGGAATGTTAGTGGTGGTGCTGGGGGACAGACCATGAGCAAGCTCACGGGCTGTGGTCCGCAGGCGAGGAACGTGTTTAAGCTGATCAACGATGCATCCAGCAATGAGGGCGTTCATCTGAATGTCATTATGAGCTCACTCAAGATGTCGGTACGGGATGTCCTGGCGGCTTCGGATGAGTTGTTGGGCCAGGGCCTTATATACACGACGGTTGATGACGAGACATGGGCGCCTTTAGAGTATTGAGATGAGATTTAAAAAAAGGGGGGTGTGAACGGCTTTTTTTGATGCGCGTTGGAAAGGGGAGCTGTATTGAGCATGGAATCCGAGTGCGCAACATAGAGACAAGGACTATGTAACAATTTGCAATGCGAAACCACCATTTTCTGTTGTATTAGACGGTGGCAAGCGCAATAACTCCTTCATCACTACACAAGTACTATTTCACAGGGACGGAAACCCGGATAGAACAGTGTGGCTGTAAAAGCTGGCGATGTTGAGAAAGCTGCAACTTTGGTTCGCGAGGCGTGTCCAGCGGTATAAGATTGGGCTGTGGTAACTTGTAAGTGTGCTGTTTCATGCATTAGGATCATTCATGGCGTACGCATACATGTATGTGTCTCGGGCTCTAGATCTACGAATACATATGCAGTCGGTGCGGACGATTCCGCCTTCGTGAGTCATGCGGCATGCATGCATGGCTTTGGTCGCAACTCTTGCGTCGTTCCTCTCTTTTTAAAAATGATACTAGAAGCAAATATTGACTAAAAACAATTGGGCTATCTGCATGTCAACTTTCGTGTTCGCGCCGCAATTCTCTCGCAATGCTGTGAGGAGTTATGCCTCGGTTATGCCTATTTCTGCATCTTCACTTATCAATGCAGCGCTCCTGGGAATAAGCAAATCGCGGAGCATACTTGGAGACTTGGTGGCGCTATGTTAGAATGAGTGTATTTCATTGCTTCCGCTGACAAGCCAGCCTTTGCATTTCGCAACACAAAACACGACCCATCGTCTTCATATCGTGGGTCACCATCGCTAATCAAAAATCCATGATGCGACTACTCTCGTGTTGAGTCATGTCGTCTCTAATCACGCGTCGTAGCAGACATGTCACAGCATGCGGCGAATCTGCGTCTCATTGTTATACTTCTCCAGGCCCGAATCAAGGTTCTGCCACCACTCGAACAGCATTGAATTGCATATAAGCTTGAACCAGGGAGTGAATTTCAAATCAGGCTGCTCGAACAGCTTCTTGAGCTTCTCGGCGCTGACGTACTGGGTAGCCTGGACTTCGTTGAGGTTGATGTCGAGATCGACGTGTGTCTTGATAAACAAGATGTAGTCGACTAAATTTGTACACGTTAGCTTGGATCCTGCTAATGTCTTAGACAATGGGGGTATAAACGGGTCAATGTACTCTCGTGCTCTCCCCATTTGCCATCGCTGGGGGCCTTATAATGGATGCGAGTGAGGAAGTGGAACATTTCGATGGGAACCTGCTCTTTCTTGATGCCCAGCTCGTGCTCCAACTTGCGCTGAGCTGCGCGCTTGACTCCCTTGATGGCATCAGAAAGGTTTGCTCCGGTCTCGCTGGCTACAGCCAGCGGATGCGAGCAGCACGTGTTGGTCCACATGTCAGGAAAAGTAATCTTTTCCGATGCGCGCTGCTGCAGAAGCAGCTCATTCTTGTCGTTGAACAAGAAGACGGAGAAGGCGCGATGCAGTAGTCCCTTGTCAATATTTGACATCAAGTGGCCTATCGCGGAAAACCTAGTTAGCCACCGTTTCACAACTCGGTTCAAAGTCTAATCATGGGCGGTGATTCCCACAGAGTTTCTTGCTGGCCTTGCCAATTGGCATATCATCTTCATCGAGAACAATGCACACCTCGTCCATCAGTCGAATCTGCTCCTCATCGTGGCCAGAAAGCGCCTCTGAACTGGTGTCAATGTCGGGGAAAAGGCGGAGGATGGCATCGGCCGTCATGGGCTGGGCCGGGGCCTCAGTGACGGTGGTGGTTGTTGTAGACATGGCGCAGGTTTCCGAAGTGTCTTCGTCTAGGTAGTTGACTTTGATTTACACTGCAGACGTTGTTCTCTTTTGGTCTCTCTTTTGGTCTCAGGTTTGAATGTTGGAAGCCGGTGATGAGACAATTTGCAAAAGCCAGGGTCCCAATTTCATTTTATTATGAGCGCCCCTCCTACTGTCTCACGCGGCTCTGGGCACTGGGACTGGGGTTCAAGTCGCCCGCGGCCCCACCTTTCCTGACTCCTTCCAAAGTTCCAATCTCCCAATGCCCTCAGACGGAAAGGGAGCGGCTCAAACTAACTAGTTAGGTACATACCAAAGGTAGAAATTTCAGCCGCGTGTGGGGTAGTGCAAGGTGCCAGGAACTTGGAAGACGCCACGTAAGATGGGCGCAACAGACGTTTAGATGCTGTATTTGGGCATTCAAGTGAAACCAGAAGTGAGGATAATGAATCCATGCAGCTCTCACGATGGAATGCTGACTGGTGACAGCTGACTAAGCAGAGCCGCGCCGCGGCAGCGCAGCACAAAGTGGAACTCGGTGGGCACCTGCATGCGCTCAGCGGCTCAGGAGATGCAGGAGATGCAGGAGATGCAGGAGATCGCTTCCCGTCGGTCGACTGCCTTGCACGGGATTGCCACACACCTAGCGTCAACAGTCTTCTGATATTACTCCATCGCGACATCTTCTCGGTATCTGTTCCTCACATTGTCAGCAAGCGCGTTGAGACCTACATATTTGGTGTACATACTCAGCTCCGCCTCTTGTTCCCGGTTTGCGCGGTATCCTTACCCCAACTCGAATTGGCCACCCCCGCCTGACGCTGCCCGAGCGAGACCTTTCCTCTGCCGTCATGGCGCCCCCTCCCAAGATCGAGGCAAAGGAGATCGAAACATACTGGAACATCTTCGCGGATAGAACGGGGGGCGGTCAATTTCTGACCGGTGAACAGGCAGCTCCGGTCTTGAAGAACAGTGGCCTCCGCGATGAGCAGTTGGAACGTGTGTGGGACTTGGCCGACGTGGACAATGACGGGAACCTGGACTTCGAGGAGTTCTGCGTCGCGATGCGAGTCATCTTTGATATTTTAAACGGAGTATGTTGAAGACCGTGCGCATTCATGAAGGAGATTGGTGCTGACTCCTTATCTTTGACCACGACGTAGGAATACGCAGACGTGCCTAAATCACTACCAGACTGGCTGGTGCCCGAATCAAAAGCGCATCTAGTACAAGCGACGCGCGCCATCTCGGGAAAGCAAGCGCATTTCGAACAAGTAGAAGATGATTCGGACGACTTGGGCCTCAAAGACGGGTTCGAATGGTACATGAAGCCCCAGGACAAGAGTAAATACGAGCAGATCTACCAAGAGAACCGAGATATGCGAGGCGAAGTATCATGTCAGTCCCACCCACTCCTTCCCAATACTTTATCGCAACGGGAAATACTGATGGAACAAAATCTCCAGTTGGCGCTTTGGAAGATCTCTACGAATCGCTTGATGTGCCCGATACCGACGTCCGATCCGCCTGGAACCTCGTCAACCCATCCGCGGGGTCATCCATCAACAAAGACGCATGCCTCGCCTTCCTACACATCCTCAACTACCGCCACGAGGGGTTCCGTGTCCCCCGCAGCGTGCCCGCCTCCCTGCGATCAAGTTTCGAGCGCAACCAAATAGACTACCAGATCGACAACCAACGGACGGGCGCGGGGTCAAGATGGGCCACCAAAGCTGACGACTCGACCTCCACCGGGCGCAAGACAAAATTTGGTGAGCAGTATCTCACGCGCCTCGGACGAAGCGGCTTCAAAACCACAGGAACCGACTTCTCCACCGAAAAGACGGAGGACTGGGAGGAAGTCAGGCTGAAGCGTCAGCTCGCCGATCTGGATGCCAAGATGCAGAAAGTTGAGGAATTAGCGGAGCAGCGAAAGGGCGGGAAGCGTGATTCGAAGCCTGCTCTCGTTCGGCGCGAACTCGACCAGCTACTGGATTACAAGCGTCGGCAACTACGGGATCTGGAAGAAGGGAGGGGGAAGAGCGCGGTGGGTTCGAGCTTAAAGAGTGTGTCGGACGATTTGCAGACTATGAGGGAGCAAGTACAGGGTCTGGAGACGCATTTGAGTTCGAGGCAGGCCATTTTGGAGGATTTGCGTAGCCAGATTGAGGCGGAAAAGGTGTAATTGGCATGGTGTTTGTACAGGACGATTTCTGCTTTGGGCTAGCAATTCTTTAAGCGTGCAGATGCTTCAAGGGTATTTCTCTACGCGGGTATGTTTGAAGCGGACATGCCTTCAAGTGGGCATTCGTGTTTTGGTACTGTACTGTAGTGAGCACGGCCCGTGACGTGGAATTTCGGAATTTCTCATGTTGGGTATCGATGCAATGTCAGTTCAGTAGGTTGTGGTGGCAGCGTTGGCAGTTGGGATTGCTGCGCCGCGCGCCATACACCACAGCGAACAATGCCTAGAACGACTGCTGATCTGAGGATATTTGGAGAAAGTTCTCGGATTGGCCGAGGTAGCAGACAAAGAACATGGTTGAGCATTAGAAAGGTGCCATCCCTTGCAGCACCAGCACCAAGGCCGTCACAACGGGTTTACGTCTTGGGTCTCGAGGAGTCGAGATATCACCACATATTGGGTTCGGGCTGCACCGCCATGAGCCGCAAAATGCCGCAACTTGTCAAGAGGGGTCCAGAGTTCAGTGTGTATAATATATCCGTAGAATAATTTTTAGATTTCAGGTTGTATTCACCGACAACAACGACAATTACGATAAATAAAAGAGATAAGCAAGGAAACCAAGGAAACAAAAGCACATCCATCAACTCTTGGGCCCCTCTCGGCCTTTCCCCAACATCTCATGATTCCCATCAAAGCCTGCTGCTCCCTTCTCCACAGCTAGAAGACGTCACCATCGAGCAACCCCTCGACCCCTCCTATCTTCCAATTGTCGACTCCATCCCATTCAGCTCCGACCTCACCACCTTCGATTTTAGGCACTAGTTGGCACATTGAGCCGGCCTACAGTGCACCGGACCAGCAAAGTAATTACTGTACGTCTATGTAGGTACCTGTACCTATGGGTACTGAGTCACTGACTCACGAAGTAAATATGTATGTACATAGGCATAGGTAAACCCAATTTTACCTAAGGTACTCTGGGGACTCGGACCACTGAAATTGCTTCAAGCTGTCTGGCGGGAGACCCCGCCGCCAAACTTGCCCAGTGCCTGCCCAGTGCCTGCCCAGTGCCTGCCCTCATTCGTAGCTACGGAGTACCTTGGTGGGCGTCTAACCAAGACCAGGACGCTTTTCCTCTCCTCTCCCCGCCCCAACATTCCGCCTCCCAATCTCCCCCAGTCCTCGGAGAAAAGCCGTTTTATTCTTCTTCTCTCTCCTCTATCCGGCAAATAAATACATACAACAAGTTCAATATTCGCTCCCTACCTCAACCCTACCTACCGCCATCATGCCCAAGGAAGTCGCCGAGACCGGAAACAAGGCCTTTGATGATGCCGCCAACGAGAGAGCCTCGGCTCTGAAAGATCTCGGCCGAGAGGAGATGCTCGAACTATACGGTACGGATGGATTAGGAACTCAAAAAAAACAGATCAATTCGTGAAGATAAGAGGCCGGAGCTGACTCATGTTCTTAGGCCTGTACAAAACCGCCATTGGCAAAGACTTTTCGAAAGAGACCAAGCCTGGTATTCTGTCTGGCATTCCGGTGAGCAAACAGCCGCGGGCTTTCCCCTCCATCTATCTATCTATCTATCTCCTCTGTTCTGTTCTATTGTCTATTACCCCCTGCGCGCGCGCGCGCGTCGGATTTGAAGTTGCATCGATTCTGACAGATCGTGGCGTGTGTAGGCGAAGCTCAAGTACGAGGCCTGGAAGAAGGTTGCCGATAGGGGCTTGTCTGCCAAGGAGGCCCAGGATGAGTACGTTTCCAAGATCGATGAGTTTGAGAAGGCGCAGAAATAAATATCGAGAGACCGAGTTCGTTTGTCATGTTTACATACATACTACACATACATACATACTTCTTGAAGAGAAGGGACAGAATTAGTGTTACTGGTTCCTAGACATGTCCTATTTCTAAGACTTGTTTTGCGCTTGCGCTCTGCATTCGATCGTAGGGCAGTGCTCCTCAATACAAGGATTTCGGAAGGGCTTGACTCGTCGACAAGTTCAGATGCGCATGTCCGTGGTTTGCGCCCATCGCGCAAGAACATCCAGTTTGCATGTCCAGTGTATTTCATCGATACAGCTAGTTCAGGGGGCTGGGTAAGCGGCCCAGCCTGAGCAAAGGGAGGTTCAACTTCGTCATAGACAGGAGCAATGGTCTGCTCTGAAACCAGCCGTGTCGGCAACTTCGAATTGTATGTACATACATGGCAATGACTCGAGTAGGCCGACAGCGGTATTACAAGACACCGCTATCCCCAAGTTCGAGAACTCCCAAATGCAACACCATTAGCCAAAGGAGGTTTCACAGCATCTTCTCCTTTCCTTCTTCCCCACGGCAGTGCTTCGAGAAGGGGAAAGGGAGCTTGTTCCCCATGGCACGTCGCCTCCCCCACGAATCCCTCCCTCGTACACACATACCGGCATCATGTACTCACTCATTCATGCACGGGGGCGGCTCGTCCCCGCCGCATGGGGTACAGGCTACAGCCGTACACGGTACACCAGGTCATGGCATGCAATCAATTGCAATTATCCCTACCTCTTCTTTTCTTATCGGGTTCTTCACAGTCTGCGTGCTCTGTTTCTCACTGCGCAGAATGTCAAGGGGAGAGGTGGGGGGGTGTTTATTATAAGAAGGGACAAGTTAGGCCCACGCCGTCTCCGCATCGATTCTTTCTTTGTGTAGTTACTTTTCCCAGAAGCAAGCCTCCGATTGCCAAGCAAGAGGCCCTCTTCTCTTCCCACGCACATTTCTGGTACGCATGACAAACCAGCCATCTGGCGCCACAGTGCTGCTCCGGAGTCCGGTGCGTTGGAACTTGGGATAAGGCCAAACAACCTATGTACATACATACATACCAGGATAGCACACGGACGTATGTAACTACTCCGTATGTTACTTGGACCGGCGCGGGGGCATCTCATTCTGTGGTACATATGTAAATGTGTGGCACAAAGGGAGGGGGAGGGGGGGGGGGGGGGGGGGGGGGGGGGGGGGGGGGTACAGGAACACAAACGAGCAGGAAGGCGGAGAATTGAATCTTCAAGATGCGGGGGCAACAAAGGAAGGGAAGAAGAAGAAGAAGAAGAAGATTGTGGCCAGTTAGTTCATTCTTGCATCATTGTCATTATCATTCATACGAGGAGGGAGGGAGATAATCGAGACGACTTGACATGAAACGAAAAAAACGGAGCGGATCTTTCAAGGAGGGATGAAAGACAGAAGGGCAATCATCTATTTGGGGGACGTGAAACGTGAAAGAGAGACGTCGAGACACTACATACATACATACATGCATACATACATATATGACTACTGAATGTGCTTTGTTCTCACCCTCCCTTCTTATACACGGATATCACCACGATTAGTCACTGGAAGCGGTCGGTCCTCGCCTCCAGACACATTTCTCAGATTTATCACGTAAATTTCAAACGTAACCGGATACAAATTCCTACACGGGACGCACAGACTAAGTTAGCGTCACACGGTACGACCCCAACTTGCTGGATCGGGAGCCTGGTCAGTGACCCGCGAGCACGTCACGTACATGCCATCATCACGCGTAATTTGTAAAACATGGCAAAATGCTGCACACCAAAGTAGGCAAAATGGTACATACACGTACGAGGTTGCTATATTGTCTACCTGGGGCCAACTAGATCAAATACATACATACATTCGCAGTAAACCACCCCTCCCCCTCCCCATCATCCATCTCGCCTCTTCACTCCACACCTTCAGAAAGCAAACCCAAGATGACGACGAAACGAGGAAGAGAAGAAGATCTCACTGCTTTCAGAATCGAAAATGAGAGAGGCGCAAAACAATAAAATAATAGGATATGTATCAGTAAATGTACAGGGCTGCCTCATCACCCTTCGTCATGTCTTCTTCTTCAAGAAAAAGAGAGAAAATAAAAGTAAACCCCCCCAAGAAAAAAAACCATTTCAATCCGCGTCGACAACTCCGTTCCTTCATCACAAGGGAACAAAAGATGTGTAAAAAAAAAAAAGAACAAGAAACTCCAAGCCAGGCTCAAACTCCATACAAGAGCAGCCAATCGATGGGGAATCATTGCAAACGTATCAGATCTGATGGCTGAAAAAATTCTTTCATCAACAGATGTTGGGGAAAAGAAGAAGCAAAGAAAAGCAAGTATAAAAAGAGACAAAAAAGCTGGCCCACTTCTGTTTGCAAGCTCAGAGTGGTCCACGCGCGTGACTATGTAGTGGTGGTGTTCAGAGCGCAGCACCTTTGGATTGTTGCCAACAAGGGCTTCGCGATGAGGATGTCATCATTTTTGCCAATGTGTTCGTCAATGAGGGTGAGATTCAAGAGGAAGAGGTGAGGATAAAGGAGGATTAGACTCGTGGACTCGTGGTTGAGATTAGTAGGGTGTTGTGTTCGTAAGAGAGTATTTCCATTGCATGTATTAGTGTACTATTGGTGCGAATGAGCTCGTCAAGTTTCTATTGTGTCGTTCTGTTTCATTCCTGACCGTCGGCCTGTCCCAGCTCCTGGAATTCTCGAGAGTGCGAACGTTCTTACAAGAGAGCGACAAAACCAGCGGCAACAAGGAGGAAAGCGCTGACGCCAGAGGCGGCGGCAGCGTTGACCTTTGACGGAATGGCAGAGGCAAGGCCAGTGGCAGCAGAAAGGTTGGTGGTGGTAAAAGGAATGGCTTCCGAGGGCTGAGAAGGAGCCAGGGTGGTGATGGTGCTGTTAGAGCCAGCCCACGCCGTGGTGTTACCAGCGGAGACAGTGCAGATGGTGGTGCTCTTAGCCATCGTCGTGGTGGTGTTGGACATGATAGTGGTACTGGATGCCGACGTTGTGGTCATCTTGGGTGTATGCGACGTGGTAGACGACGTGGTGCTGGTGCTGGTGCTGGTGTGGGTGCTGGTGCTGGTGGTGCTGGTGCTGGTGGTGCTGGTGCTGGTGTGGGTGCTGCTCGTAGTGCTCGTGGTGCTGGGAACAGGCTTGGCTGTGGCAGCCTCCAGCCCAGCGACGCCAAAGGCGGCAGCGCAGGCAGCCAGGTCCAAGTCGTGAGGGCAGCACCAAGTCTGCTTCTTGGTGTCGTGAGTGCAGTAGAAGCCAGCTTCGCAGGAGTCTATTCACGGAAGAAAGAATGTCAGCGCTCCATCATCTTGTACATAGATATCAAGAAATTCAGTGAGTTCGGTAAAGTTGCAACGTACTGCCAGAGTTGTCGGTACAGCAGGATTGACCAGCACCAGGGTTGAAGCAGTGCGCGACGTCCGGCTGTGCACTGGGGCACTGATCAAAGGTCGGACCACAAGCCTCAGCACATGTGTTGCCGGCTTTGCAATGCTTCTGATCGGGCTTGTAGCCGTTGGTATCGCGGCGCATCAAAGACTGTCCGGGCAAAGCCATGACAGCCAGGCGATAGGGTTGGCGCTTGGCCTCGAGAGAAGCAGCGTTGGCCGCCGTGGCCAGGAAGGCGATGGAGGCGATGGTCTTGAAGAGCATTTTGACTTTTCTCTCTGTGAAACTCAAATCGATCTTCAAAGTCGGACTTGGACGAAAGGTTTGAATTGTTGTTGTGCTGAAAAAGACGTCTGGTTGCGGGGCGGCGTATTTGCACAGAATGAGCGTGTAGTGACTCCGAGAAGTCTGCTTGATGTTTACAGAAAGGGAGGGGACAAAGCCGACGCGCAAGCAAAGGCCTCTAAGATCGACGACGAAGAAGTTGAAGATTGGAGATGTGTCTGTCGATGATGGAGAAGGAAGAGAAACGAATAAAAGGATGTTGGTTGCGTTGGATTATGTCTTGGTGTGGGTGAGTGGACGATGAATGACTCTAAAGTCCAGTTTAATTTCCCGTTTCCCGTAGCCGCCCACGATGGCAGCTGCTCATTAGCAGTATGGCAACTGTCTAAGAGTGCGAAGAGGGCATCTCATTTCAGGCCGGGCTGGGACTGGCTGAATGGGCAACAAACCAGCGGGTCCGCCTCCTTTGCGTCTTTGACCAGAATCGGACCATCCCGCTTGTATTGTCGCGAGACGTTTGTCCCTGGCGTCCCTGGCCAAGCAACGCTCACAGACTCAGGTGTCGGTCAGGACGCAGGATGCAGGATCGCAGACCGACACGGCTCCGTTGGCGCGTCAAGTGTCTCGAGGTGTGCGGGACAATAAGGCGTACGGAGTATTATCGCGCATATGCGCACTGCACGGATGCGACCCCGTAAAACCAGGAACCCGGCGCCTTTTTCCCAGGGCTCAGGAGTTCCAAAGGCACGAAGCGCCTAACTATCATCCATGTTTCCACTAGAGCCATTGGCGTCTTTTACGAAGTAGGCTTCAGCTTCTGTTAGCGTCCAAGGGGCCTCCACTGACCGTCTCGTGGCGAATCAGGTGCCCCCATTTGTCCAATCCTGGTGATCCTGTGGCGAGCCTTTTGGCTGCTGAACCCCTGACACTGACAAGAGTAAAGAGTGACGGCTGACACGACATGCAATGCCGCAAGCGACACGCGCCCATCTGAAAGGCATCACCCAGTTACCACTGACCAGTCACCAGTCACCACAGACTCTGGCAGCGCTCTGCTACCTATTCTGCGCGTATGTACTCCGTATGTACTCTGTATGTACATAGGTATATACTCCCGCCGCTTGGCTGCTTCGTTTCTGCTGAAACTCACAAACGCGCCGGCCATCTTACAGGTTGCGCATGCCAGTGCGCCTCCCTGCTTCTTCTTTGTTTTGAAACCCCCAAAAAGAAAGGCCGAGTTATCGTCGTTTCCCCGACCCCTTTTTCCCCCACGCGCGCTAAAGTTCGCACAAAGAACGGTCGCAACTTGCAAGCGAAGCTCGTAGCCAACCAAATTCCAACGTCTCTACGCGCCAACCCCACTTGCTCAGAGCGGCAAAACAAGCGCCAATTTCACCTGTCGTGCAGCGGTTCATCGGACAAACGATAGAAATGGTATGTAACAACTTCTCCGACGCAATTACACTGTACGAGTTGAACCTCGCACATTCGCGCGCCAACTCTCTTTCGTCGCGTGCTGCCCGCCACGATGCCCCTATCTACATAGGACTCAGTTCTTG
Organism: Claviceps monticola; assembly: GCA_018360055.1. Classification (NCBI taxonomy): domain Eukaryota; kingdom Fungi; phylum Ascomycota; class Sordariomycetes; order Hypocreales; family Clavicipitaceae; genus Claviceps; species Claviceps monticola. The sequence continues at coordinate 25,703 of SRPP01000205.1, forward strand.
AGTCGTTAGGTTCGTTGTCGGCAAGTCTCGAGAGTCGAAACACTCTGTCTTTGTGGGACACTGTTGCCACCGTCCACGTCATGGTCCCGTGACTCGAGGTCGCGATGTCAGTGCTCGACGCTCGTCCGCTCTAACGCCGTGACGCTATCGCATTTCCATTTATGTAAAACATGTATGTAGGTATGTCTGTAGTTATCACGTACATGAGCTCTTTTTTTTTCCTTTCGCGTAGCTGATTGCGAAATTTGACAGATCGGTGCGCAAATCGAAAGCAGTTGTGATCTCCACGGTGAGGGACTAGCCTCTAGCAATGTCTCGCAAATTGTAATGTCATGATTTCCCTCTCAAACGTGTCCGTGCCTGCATAACGGCCAAGACAACAAACTGAACAAAAGGAAGTATGTACATACATACATACATGGCCCATGGACTTTTCCACCGCTTTACCGACTCTAGGTACTCCGCACGAGGCGCACGCCAACTTCCCATGTCGTCCCTTCGGATGGGCGTACGGATATGTACCCCTCATTTCCAGAAGCCAAAATGCGTCTCCCCAACAACGCGTGTGCCATGAGGGCTAGTACATGTCTATGACTGTCTTCCTTGGGCGTGTAGTTCTTCAACTGCGTTCACGGTCCGGACGGCTGCCTGCCGCAAAATACGACAATGCTTCTTTCTTATGCAGAAAAGCGAGCGCATGATGTGCCGATCCAATTTGCGGTCCGTGGCCCCTTGGTGTCGAGCTTTGATGAAGAACTTGGCGTGACACTCGTGGAACTATAAAAAGAGACAGACAAAAAACGGTCATTGTACAGATTGACAAACAGGACGGCGTGTTGAGACAACAAGGGGAGCAGCATTCTCTCTGGCTAACTCTTTTGTTTTGTACAGATCGCGCCTCTGCAGTCTTCTCAAGCTATTTTTATTTGTGAGGAAGCCGAAGCAGCTCAACAAACCTGCCAACCAAAGGCTAAAACAGAAGGCACAGACACTTTTTCCACTAAATACATACCAGAAAGACCATGTAGGTTAATAATGTAGCGGCGCTGGGCATTTCGTTCATCGGGTCCCCCGTCGAGTCTAGTTTCTCTCGAACCACATCCTCCATTCCCCATGTTTTCCCGTCTTGCTCGATTGCCACCAATTTGTAGTGCTTCGTTGGGCGGGACAAACCCGTTCTGTAGCTGCATACCCTACTCGAGATTACTAGTACCCCAGAGTATGAGATACATAATGAGCTGCGCCCTATGTACCTACCCAGACTTGCATCGACAAGAAGATGAGAGTAAATCCCAACACCCGTAGGTACACATCTGTAAAACGACCAAGAAGAGTAAGCAAAAAGTGAGGTGGGGAAACTACTCTTCCAACATTTCGGGATCCTCGGGTCCCCATTCATGAACTCATCCGCTCAAACTGGAGGTTTGTACAGCTGTACGATGCATCGTCTTTTCTTCGCAGCAAAATCCGCATGGTGGTAGAAGCTAAAGAACGAAGAGCAAGGAGCACGGAGAAAGATAGGAAGCATGACGAGACCCGCAGCAAACAGGACCGGTTATTCACGGCGTATCCAACAGGACATGACAACCCAGTAAACACAACAAGTCCAGTCAACACGAAAAGTCAGAACAAACCGAGCAAACACAACAAGATCAACAAGCAAGAAGTAGACGTCCAGGAACATCAAGAGATAACGGCAATGCTTGAAAGTTTAAACAGAAAAGAGAAAGAGAAAAAAGGTACTGCAAGAACCACGCAACTGCCAGCTCGTGATGCACATGTCCTACTCGCCCTCATCGCCGCCCATCTTGGTAATCCACTTGTTCATATGGGTAAACTTATCCTCGAAAGTCTTTTGCAACTTCTCCCCCGCCATATACATCGGGTCCCCCTTTCTCCAGTACGTGAAGCAGTTTTCGAATATCTGGCGCATGTCTGCTAGGAAGTCCTGTTCGGTAGCATATTCGTGGCGGTCCATCTTGGTCTTCATGGTGGAGAGATCCATAGGGTTCTTGACTTTGTCTAGGTAGTCCGGCACGCCGTCCTCGGACGGCTCGACGGGGTCGCGGAAGGGACCGACGAGTCTGGTCCAGAAGCCTGTGATTATTTGTAAAAAAAAAAAAGTCCGCCACCGCTCATGTTAGCATGATGAAAGAAGTACGAGATTATACCATTTTAATGTGTTTTGGGGATGTGCATCCATCAGGGTGGAGTTTTTGTTCATCCTGTGCTGATGGAAGCAAATAGACTACTGACCTGGACCTGAGAGCATCCTCGTGAGCAAGTCGGCGCAAAAGTCGAGCTTTTGAGTCGTGGTGTAAGTGCGGCTGTCGGGGTGAGCAGCGCCCGTTCTACGCCTCGTAGGCTTGGGTAGAGGCGTTCGAGTGGTTTTGGGCGCCGACAAGGCTATATCTGGGGTCCTGGCGATGATAGTACCTAACCCAGGCTGCCCGCTTGATCGACGGAGTTTCTTGACGGTGGTGAAGCCCTCTTCGTCGCTTGGCTGCTCATCCAGGTAGTTCACGTTCTTTCGCAGTGGCTCGGCAGACTGGTTGAGCACCAACAAGGGCGATGTGGACTGGACCGGTTGTTGTTGGGCTCCTTGTCGTTGGGCAGCTTCAAAGGAGCTCATAGCCACTACGAGCTCGCTCAGAACTTCTTGAGGCAGAGACTTTGCAAATTCTGCGCGTGCGTCCGACGATCTCATGTACTCGGCCGCCCATGAAAGAAGAAGCTTGCGAATTGATGACCCTTCCGGTGTATCTCTCCACACTTGGACCAGCAATGGGGTCGACGGGATGTGTTCTGTCAGCTTCCGGCAATCCGCCATGGCTTCTAGTGTCTTATCACAGAGGCCATCGATGCCAAGTCTATGCCCCAAGTTCCAAAGTCCAACCAGCGACTCGTACGACGGTACACTCTCATTATCGGAGATGATTTTTCCCGTGAACAGGAAGCTTTGTGCGAGCCCAAACGTCTCTGTTGTGACATCTGGGAGCTTGACCGTGTGCTCGACGGTTTCGGCCGTCTGTCGCTCGATAAAGTATTTTTTGTAATATGCAGAGCGATGGCATAGGAAGTCTTTTTGAATCCCAAAGGGTTTCTCGTCGGGGCCTACGAATATAATGACAAAGAGAGGATGCGGTTTTCTTTTTGTATAAGAATTTCGCTTTCGTCAGTATGAATGATGATGATGATAGGAAGCGTTTTCATTTGTTTCAATTTTGCTTCTGATTTTCTTCCAGATAGGATATTATCAATGCAATGCTTACAGCCATGAGAACCTGGGCTCCTTGGCCTTATCCGCGGCCACAGTAACGCTGTCCGACGTCAAGTCGATGGACATGGCTGACATTGCTTTCACTCGTCCTTGACACAGATTTCGTCAGTGTGTGCGCGTGGAGAGTAAAGTAGAGAAGAAATGAGCTTCGTAGAAAGATTGAGAAATCAAGGAGATGAAAGAGAAAAATCGCGACTTCTTTTGAATGAGGCAAGTGAGAGTGAAAAAGAGGTTGAGAGTTGGGCGCTTGCGTTTGTGGCAATAGGGAGATTGAATGTGTAACCGGCAATGTAATCGGCCAGCTCTCATCGTGATTAGCCAGCTTGGCCTTCTCACGCCTCATGTAAAGCTGTGCACTTTGAAAGCGCGTGTCTGGATGGGTGCATTGGATGATCGCCTGCGTTGGGGACTCATAGGCAGCGAAAAGGGTTGATCACTTACTAGCCACGCAAAGCAGTGTCACCGACGACGACTTGCTTATGATTTAAGACCCCGAGCCACGTACAGTTTCAAAATCACCCAAGTTGAGAGACTGAGAAACAAATTGATGCTCACCCATTCACTCTGTGCGCCACTGCAGCGATTTACGAAGGCAAGGATGGGGGGAAAGTGAGCGGCTCACTTTTTTCCTCAACATTCGACATGACCACGCAATGCCTGTTTTCATGATCAGACTTGGATTTGCTGGAGCGCTTGGTTTGCCAAGAGGCATTGTTGAGTTATGATTGGCCCTCGGTCTTTTGATTACGTGATGAGCCACTTGTGGCTTCTTCCGTTTCACCTCGAGATGAAGCACATTTTTGAAGCTGGAGGACAACTTCGGTTGCGAGCATAGGTTGGATTATTGTCCTACGTGTTGCAACTTGCTGCTGACAGCTGTCTGTAAGCATGCCTCTACTTTCGTATTCTCCTATGTGTTTTGCAGTCTCGGGTACCGGATAGTTATGCCGCTATTCACTACTCTCGCTTCACTGTTCAGTGAGCCACAAAGCATGTTCCACGAGCCACCAGAATTAAAAACATTCACGCGCTGTATGGAGATACTTTTCTTTTCTTCCTCTTCCGCACGCATATCGATCGACACATGCACAGAAAGAAGCGAAAGTATGTCAGGTGTCAGGGCAGCAATAAAACACATAAAACACGCAGTCAAAGCACAGATGCAACTTACCGTAGCAATATTGTAATTGAACAGAGCGGCCAGAGGAAATAGTCTTCAGCATCATCGGAATGATCTTTCTCGGCCTTCGTGTCTCACCACACCGCATGTAGCATCTCACAGCGTCAGCAGCAGTGGAAACAACATTCGTCTGCAATATGGAACAGTAGCAATTTCTCGTTCTTCGCGTCTCACATCTTCCCACCGGAACATACCCCCAACTTCAAAGTGTTGAGCTTTTCCGGTCTTCGTGCCTCATCAATCCGCTCATAAGATTTCACCGTCAAGTGACTGCTCGCTGAACGCATACACGATGTCGTGGTTCGGGGATAGCCACAGCAATGCGACGGAGAGTGATGCACGGTAGGATGCACAGTACATGACCAGCAAGCCTTGCCAGCCGTCTTGTGCTGCCAGTGACGCGCCCCACGACTCACGGCCTGAGCGTATGAGCTTTCTCGTCCTGAATGTATGATGTTATCATGAAGAAATGTTTCTGAAAGGAGTAAGCCGTCCTCATAAGTTTCAGTTATCCCTTGTGTGCCATCGCAGCAGGAAGAAGCAGCATCGCCGGTGCCTGATACTCTAAAGAAACGATCGCCTCATTCTCGTGCTTAAATATACATACGTGCCCGTCGCCCTTCCTGTCGCCTCCAAAAAATCGACGATCAGTCCAGCGCCACCAGAAGCATGCCCCCAATCCTACATAGGTATCCTAAGGATTCCCAAGTTCTAACACACGGCAAAATCAATTGGTACACAACCAACCCGAACTCCAAATCACGGCGCCAAAACTGGGTCACCTCAGCGTGGCTTGAGCTGAGGTGAGCTTGCTTCTTATCAGTGGTGGGTTCTCCAGCGCCTCCCACGCTTTTGTTCCCTTTCCTTTTCCTCGTCAGATTGTCTTTTTCATTCCTTCAACTCCCTTATAATGACTCCTCATCAATTTCTGAGCCCTCTCTTTACGACTTCCTCACTTAGAACGTGTAGGAACGATGCGAAGCCACGAATATGTGATGATGTCGTTCTCGATTAAAAAAGCCGCCTTTTCTGACCCCTCCGTCCCCTAGCATCGCGTGTATACGGCCACCGCACCCTTATGAATTGAAAACGGTTGACGCTTTGCTTATTCCTTTTCCACATTAGAGCAATAATCAGTGTCTTGGCTTACAAAGCTGATGAACTTATTGCAAAACATTTACTACATACTTGTGCTTGCAATGTGCATCGCATATTGATCTCGTAGCGCACAAGAGAGTACATACATAAGTACCAATAGCTGATGGCACAGTGACACAGTGACACAGCGACACAGTGAAAAAACACGTGTGCTATACACAGCGCCGTGGAACAGCGTGCCATGATCTCCGAAAGGGGAGCCTAGCTTGCATGAAGGGGGAGTGAAGATGAAGAAATAGTCGTCGTAGCCCGAATGGTTTGTAGTCACCGTTTTTTGGCTAGTGCGCTCACTTCTTTTCTTGGAAAGATGATGACAAACAGCCTCAAAAATTACGGATGACTCTAGCCAAAGTTGGCGACAGCTGAGACTTCAGGATAAGTCGACATTCGGCAAGAGAAGCCGCTTCTCGAGGTGACCTGGCCCCGACCAGGGCAGTTATGGCAGCAGAGACCTCGTGCACAAGCATCGTCACAATGCACATACGGAGTTTGTATGTAGTGTATGTAGTGTATGTAGTATGCACGTACCCTTCCGTTATGTACATGCCTACGGGTTACATACCTAGGTACTGTAAGCAAGGATTTATCGGCAAGCAGATCAGGAAGATTTCCCCAGACATTGGTAAAATGCGGGATAAATTGGATGGCGGTCGCCGGTCACGCGAGGAACTCCTCATCTCGCGCAACGACCCGGACTACTGTAGACTGTAGGTGAGAGATGCAGGGGTCAGCTTTCCGGAAGCAAGAGGTGCGTCTCCGCGCTCGTTACCCAGCATTGATGCAGCGTGACCCTGGAGGTGTTGCGGCTTCAGCAGGCCGGGAAAGGGGGCGCCGCGCGTCATGAGGCGTGAAGAACAGAAACTCTGAGTCCACTCCGTAGGTCCAGATGAGAGATTTGTATGTAAGGTGATGTAACCATGTACTATCAAAATCCAGTGTCGAGAAACCGAGATGCGCCAGAATCCAGGCCAGGAACATTTCCGGCCTCCGATGCCTTCACACACAAGGCGGGCTTGTACTCGATTCTCCGATCTGCCAGATGCGATGCAAGCACCTGCTGCCAAACCCGGACGGATAGATACGACATTGTGCGATGGCTGGAGAGGGCGTGGGGACCGGAAGTTATCATGGTAGGTCACAGACTCGCAATCAGTCTTCACCGCATCTCAAAATCATTGTCGTACGGAGCACGAATATCTCTACGTATGTAGCGATCCTGCTTTTCTGCTTGTGGACATGCGAGATAAATCTCCTGCACAAAGGCGAGACGCGCATGAAGATGCATGTCGAGTGTCAATTTGGATGAACCATGGCACAATAAGTGGGAATGACAATGCCTACTGTACATGTATCCTCCTGTGAATATGCGTTCACATGCTTCCATCTCTCAACATCTTGATAGCGCTGATACTGCGTCATGGCTCTCGAGGCGCCTCGAGCGCAGCCACCAGTCGCAACGGCATCTGGGTTTAATCAACCCCAGCGACCGATTCGAGCTGGTTGTGCCTTTTAGTGAAGACCAAGTCACTATGGAGTGACCACCAGTCAGCCAGTCTTATGGCCTCCGCAAAGAATGAACCGTTACCCGGTCCGAGGCACGGTGATGCGTAGGAATTTTACTTCGTACAATCGCATGCCAACGGCCTTTAACAACCCATTATGTTGATGCAGCTAGCATGGGCACCTACCAGCGCCGGAGTCAGAACGGTCGACCAAATCGTTTTCGTCCAATCATGATCCATTTGCTGGGCCATTCGTCTTTCCATTGTCGAATCTCGAACCCAGCATTTTCTTCCTGGGGCTCCGCCTTACAGATCCTGCCAAGAGACGGAATTCTTCAGGCTTTCCAGAAGCAAAGCGTCGCCACGTCGAGCTCTCCACTACTATGGCGGAGTTGTCCAATTAGTGGCCAAGATCACCAAGGCCAAGGACCGATGGTCGGAGAGGCATTGATTTGAAGAAATGGCTCGCAGTAACAAATGCTCGTGTCACCGGCCCTGTGCGCGCCTCTTCCCAGCTTCGAAACCTTGGTGGATGACAACACGGAGTGCTGTACCGAGTAAGATGGGGCTCGTGAAGTGGTTTTGGCAACTGGTAATTACATGCCCTTCCGCAACATTTGGTTCAATCTCCCCCGGCTTTCAAAGTGAGACCTCTGACAAAATTGAACGTGGACTCTCACAATCGTCATCTCTCTCCTCGTCGCTCCGGCCAAGTTCCTGCCCCAGCAATATGTCTTCGCTGCCCTGCCATTGTGGTGGTTGCGGAAGTGCACTCTCGTCTTCGTCGGCCCAGCCATAGTCTTCATCATCTTCAGTATCGGGGACTTCAAGACTCGCATCATCTCTCTTTCTTTTGCGCTGAATAGTGATGGCCGGCTCTGCAGTCATGTTTGCAGTATTGTACTCTGCACTCCTGCAGTCAGCCTAAATGTTGTCCCAACGTTAGTCCAGGCAATAATCTAGATATTTGGATGCAAACTACGCGGTTGGGCCATTCGGAGAACGTAACGACGTACCGGGTCAACGCAGAACGAAGCCACATGTTCAATGGCATCGTTGTTCGACTTCCCGTCTAATTTCTGCACACCAGCCAAATGCACACTCACCATCGCGCCATCGTGGCATGCCCAGTCTCTGAAGATGACTATACGAGTTGATATCCCTTGATTCCACGCTGCGGTATTGACTGCTGGTACCAGGGTTGCTCCATGCTCTGATTGCATCTTCGTCGCACATTGTGACAGCACAACAACGGCACAATTCTTGGTTGCTGCCAGTTTTTGCAGGGCACTGATGATAAACTGCAGACCTTGGCGCCGCTTCACCGATGCTGATTGTTCTAGTCACTCAGTGTCAACATGGATTGGACTCTTTATTTTGAGAAAGAGAAACCACAATCGAACCGTACCTTTATTTCGCTTCACACCAGTCGTTTTCTCCGGAGCTTTTGGGAGCCATGAGTTGACCAGGGCACAAGGGTTGCTAACAATGACAAGACTAAGGCGTTCTGGAATAGCATTGGTGTTGGGCCGTGCTACGAGAGCCATGAGATGTGGCAATGTCAAGCACGTGAACTGAACAAATTTGCCAAGGGAGTTCGATGCTGCTTGATGATCTTCTCTCGTCCCTTTCACAGCTGAACAATCGGATGCGCGTAGAGCGTCTTGAAGCCGAGAGGTTTGCAATTTTTGGAAACAGTCTGTACGATCCGGCAAATTATGAGCAATGATGATCACACGGCGATGGATATTCTTGATGCAAACTCACCAATCCAGATGACATTGTCTTCATTTTGTAAGCACCTGGCAGCCAATTGAATACTGAATCATATAAGCCCGTCTTCTTCTCGTCGCTCGAGTAGGGGACAAGATGGTGTCAAATCTTACGCGATTGACGTTCTGCCTGTTCCTGGCGGACCCCATATCTCAGTTACCTGGCCTCTCTTCACGCCTCCTTGATTGGAGCCATTCCCGGCCTCTTGAACAGATCTTGGGATCAAAGCTTGATCGAGCTTGTCTAAGCCTGTCGATATGTATAAAGTCTCGTTGTCTTGGAGGCTATTCAAGACATGCGATGCTTGCACGGTCGGCAATCGATCTACTCAATCTATCAGCAGAGGGCAAGAGTTTTATAATGGACGTGGTGCAATTACGGATGCTTGGTATTACAAAGCTGGATATATCGTGTCCATGGATGGAATGATAATCCATTTCCCAACTCCACGGATAGAATGACACGAGAGTGATATGAGGGTTGCTAAACCGCCCGATTGTCGCGGTCACAGTCACTGACGCGCAGTCACGTGATTGCCGAAAGCTCAATCGACAGACGTAGACTAGACGGTGCGGCGGCTACCCGCCACGAGGTTCTTCCAAGTACAAGTCAGTCCTCTCCAAGGAACCATTCCACATCTCAATGGCCAACAATCATCTGTGTGATATCCGGCGTCATCGGAGGCTACAAAATGGCTGACTTGACTGAAGAGGAGTGCACCATCATTCTTTCGAACCCTCTTGGGAACTCGCTCGACAGCGTTCGTGAGGCATTACGCAACGCTGAAGAAGATGCACAAGGCTAAGCTTTTGAAGCCGAACGATCTGGCCCATGTCTTGAGGTGGTGTCGAGATAGCGTCTTTTCTCGATTCTCCTTGAAAGCCACAGGCTGCCCTTTGCTTTTCCAGAGCCCGCCTGTGGCTTTCAAGGAGAATCGAGAAAAGACGCTATCTCTTCAGCACTTTGGGAGACATTTGCACAAAGCTATAGAACCACGAGCTCCCGAGTAAAGTCTTTCGTCCACTATCACAGCTTGTACTCAGGCAAGCATCGAACATCGACATGTGGACTGCCGTCATAGTCATGGTCGCCACACTAAACAAGGACACTACGCCCACTTACCAGCCTCTTTCATGGCTACCGTTCAAATATACAGCAACAAAAGCTGAGACAGAGAGAGGTGTTTGACGAGATTTGTAACTCTACACATTGTGCTGTCGGAGGATTTCACCAGAAATATTTCCAAGGGCACGAATGGAACAGCCGAGCCGCCCAAGTATCGCAGAGAGCCAAGAATCTCTACAGCGATAGCGAGAAGAAGTGGCTGCACCTTCCACTCCAGCATACTGAGGACAACGTTTGCAGCTAGTGGCTTGGTTTGCAGAACGATTTCTTGGCAACCGAACGAGCTGCATACTCTGGAAGGCCCCTACAATATGAGGATGGTTCCGACTCCCAGGACTATGGTTCTGACTCCAGGTACTCGCAGGAACTGGAGCTTAGGGTCAAAATGAGGAAGAACCAATCTGCAGTAGAGACGCATGATTGGCGAGACGTATTGGCCATCGGCAGAGTCAGAGAGTCAGAACAAACTGAGGCGAAGGAGCTATTACTTCAACTTGGTAGTGCCGTGCGAGAGGTATTCGCTCGGCAGCCAACTCGCCGCTTTATTCACGCCTTTACTCTGGCTGGTACAACTATGGAGATATGGGTATTCGATCGATCTGGACCCTATAGCGGCGCCACGTTCAACGTTCACGAGGAGCCCGAGAAGTTTGTGCCGGCGTTCTGCGGGTATTTGATGATGAAGGACGAGGAGCTGGGTTGGATATATTTGCGGAAGAAAAGGACGGTAGACAGTTCATCACGATTCCCGTCAATCCATGTGCAACGGAATCGATACGACTCGAGCTGAACCCCAAGCCGATTTCCTATTGGCGAGCCATCATCAGCCGTGCCACGACTTGCTTCACTGCCAAGCCGATTGGCGCACCAGAAACTGACAGAGTCGTCAAATATTCCTGGATTCCTAGCACTTGGGCGCCCGAGGCAGATCTACTGAGCAAGGCGAATGAGTGCGGTGGCAAAGGTGTTTGCGGTGGGCTATGAAAGGGCGATTTCGCGCATAAGCAAGCTGCAAGCTCCGTGACGGTCTGGCGTTTTCAACACCGTATAGGGATCAGATACCGTACGACGACCGTGTTTTACATGTGCTGGTCGTCACCCCGTCGAGGCGACCTCTCGACGATTTTGGGTCGATCCTAGAACTCCTTGAATGCCTTCGCAACGCCATCAAAGCCCATCGATCACTCTATATGGAAAGCGGGATTTTACATCGGCATATTTCCATAAACATCATCGTTACCGAACCGGCAAAGGCCGATGGTTATATGGGCATGTTCATTGATCTTGACTTGGCCCGTGATATAACCAAATACCCGAGTGGGCAGAGGTATCGGACCGACACAATCGAGTTCATGGCTATCGAAGTTCATTTACGGTAACAGCACACATACCGTCAGGACCTGGAATCATTTTTCTATGTCCTTGTCTGGCTTTGCGTTATCTATGGTGCGGAGGGTAAAGGGAGAAATCCAATAGATGCACTCCTGTATTGGTCCGAAGGACCCTTCAGGAGTATTGCAGTACATAAACTTAGTCATACGAGTGCGGGCTTCGGATTGCTTATGCAGGACTACCCAGCTGAATGTGGTGAGCGCGTCAAGCAATTGATCACGATACTACGCGCCATCCTGTTTAAAGCAGTCCATGGAGTAGAAGTGCAACCCTATAAATAAACTCCGCAGGAACCAGACACCATGTATGGACCAATTCTTGAAGCATTTGAGAAAACCATACGAGAGATCAGGCAGGAAGGCCAAGACATAATGTGTATAAAACTTATAACCTAGGCACAAGATGCTATACATCCAATCTTTAGCATGTTCACTTCTCTCGTTAGTCCCGAGTGGTCAACACGAGCGACAGTGCATTCTCTCCGAATTCTTCGCTGCCTGCTCACGACGAACGCGAATAATGGCGTGTTGGTCACTCGCGCGCGCGTAGACCAGTTTGCGGCAGCCCGCCAGATCATCAATCGCACTCGCATCACTGTATCATTGGCCACGTGCAGATATGGCATAAAAAGAGTCGTAGAATTGTGGTATTCCGTGGCGCAGAGGAGAATTTCGCCTTCTTATTCATGGCGCAACAGAGATCATCTCAGGCTGCCCCCGGCTGATGAAAACTGAAGGAGGTACATACCTGTCCAGAGCACGTTACATGTTTGTACACATGAACCCAAGATTGACAGCCCTGCGATAAGAAAGCTTCGCAATCGGCCCGGTCAGCAATGCGCCTTCATCCCTTCTCCATGTTGGCGCCAGCTTTAGCGACTTTCGAGTTTCCACGTTCCCACAATCTGACATACCTCGTTCGAACTTCGGTGGTTGCCTTTTAACTAATTACCCTAATACAGCCGCTTGGAGCTTGGCTACGCAGGAGAGCTGGGCTAGAACTCGCACATCTCGGCGAAATTGGGCTCTCATCTCACTGTGTGTCTGGTAAATACATATGTACATACAGTGGTACATACCGTGTACGTATCTCAAGAGGTTGGTCGCGCATTTGTTTAGGCACAGACTCCCGAAAGGCAAAAAAGGGGCCTTGATCCCGGGACAGATCATGGGCTCGGTACTGGAGAACCAAGAATCCGGGGTACAGACACGGCGCGCCATACATACTCGGTACATTTATACTAATTCATGGTCTTGCAAGCTTGTGACATAAGCCACGATGTGCGAGCGTATTCGTTATTCTGGGTTGTTCTTGCCATGACGCTCCGTTGGTCTCATTGGGGGGCAACAGTGTGATATTCTCAATGACTCGCTCCATGCTACGCCTCAGATGCAAGGCGCCACGGCGTAACATCTTTCTTTTTACTCCGTATCTTCCTAGGGACCTGCTCTTTTACGATACGACGTGGAACTGACCGCACGCCAAATGCGAAACACCAGTTAGTGGCATAGCACTGGTACATACCTCTATTCAACGTTTCGAGGCAGCATGTCTGCCTTCGTACAAGATTGCGACTTTGCAAAGGAGGGGGGTAGGCAGGCCAAGAGAAGGACTTTGCAGTTTGTTCGTCTTGGCAGGGGGAAGGGGGCCGTCCTTAACTCCTTGGTGATACGGACGAGCTCAAAGCAAGGCGATGACAAGCCAGGTAATCAGACGTGACAACTGTAGTCTGTGGGGGATTCCGAGTTCGCTCCAAGATCACATCACACACCACACGATAGCATATGTCGAGGTTTATGCGCATCGGTAGCACGACGACGGCATGTTTTGCGCCCTCTTCCTCGGAAGGGAGCAACTTGAGCAAGCTTCTTTCTCTCCTCATTCTTCTTCTTCTTCCCGAATCCTGCGTCGCACGCACTGTCAAACAACCTGTCAGCTTGTTCTTGTCAATGGTCAACGGTCAATGGTCATGCCAACTGCATGGCGATTAATCCGTTAGAAGTCGTCACGCAAGGAACTTCCCATAAATGCGCGTCCCCTCGGATCCAACACCGGCAATAGCCAGCCTTCTCAGATCAGATCGAGAACTCCTTGGGCACGCAGAAGTTGAAGATCAGCTGGATCGAGATGGTAATGCAGGGGCAAGAGGAAGCAAGAGCAATTAGTCCGAGACCAGTAAACTAAGTTGTGACGGGTGAAAGTTTGAATATTACGTGCTGAACGACATACCTACCTTGGGTAGTGTATGTAGGTACGGTGTTGAGGAAATCAGATGATATCACGTGCAGTGGGAGTGCTAGTCCATTTAGGGGCTAGTACAGCCGAGAGAGCACAACTCTCGAGCACTTTCTGAAAAACCTTCAATCTGTAGTGAAAAAGAATACAACCTGTTTTACGAGAGCACTGCTTCCAACCCTTGTGAAGGGCAACTCATTAATATACGGAGTACATACGTGTATGTACATAGGTACCTAGACCCGAGAATCCAAATCCCAAGTGCATCCACAATGGCTTAGCTACTCCTACGCTACGGGATAGCAATCAATCTCGGCGGACCGACAATCTAGTTCAGCCATGACGACGAAAAGAGAGGATGACCTACACAAAGCACATGTCCAGAAGGCGGAGACGGCGATACTTGAGGCGCTGCCTCGGTTTGTTACATACTGCTCCTTATGAAAGGAGATACATACTCCGTAGTAGGTACTTTACTTATGTACCTACTCTGTAACTACATCCCATCTGGGGTCGCGCCGGAGCGGAGGGCTGACGACTCCAACAAGCGGAGCCCCGTGTTCATGGCCCGTATTCCGGACGGATGACTCGCCGCCGTGACACGTTCGGTGTGGGGGAGGGGTTTATCACGTAAGGATGGACATACTCTCTACTCCGTACTCCGTACATAGGTATGTATTCGTTTCCTCTTTATTTATCCATGAGCCTCTTGGACCTCCTCCTAATCAAAAGGTCCCTATTAGGGCGCGGGGGTTGAAACGGTTCCCCCATGGGCCATGGAGCTGGGGGCTTGGGGGGGGGAAAAATACCTCAAAAAGTTTGTTGACGCCACTACCACGTGAAAAAAAGCAAAAGCGACAGGACTTCAGGAGAGAGAGAATCCCCACGTCGAAGCTATTGTGGGGAATGCGAACCAAGCAAATCGCATCCCAAACCCATCCCCGTCCTTGTCCAGACTCCAAACTGACTCCAAACTCCGAGCAAAAGGGGGGGGGGGGGGGGTTCGCCGTCGCTTTTCGTCTGCGAAAGGGGTAAGGGAGGATCTTGATCGGGCTAATTAATTGGCTACCTTTTATCTTTTATCCCATAAATCTTCTCTTTCTCGTCTTTCGACATGGGATTCCTGGGACTACATAGACAATTCATGATTAAATGATGGCCTAGGATAGGTAAGTACATACTCTGTATTTGATCAGCTTTCCGGCGATACACAACAAGGCGTGCCGTGTTTTTGGTTTACTCACGCAGCCGACCAGACAGATAACTACATAGGTAATAAGGACAGAGATGATAGATCCCACTAGCCCGGTACCTAGATTGCCCGCATGACGAAGTAAATGCTTGCATGCACGTGCACGACCGCGTTCAGGGTTTTACGGGAACTCCGTCTGAACGCGAGCAAGGGTCGTCGACGGCTATGAAAGGTTGTAACTTGTGCCTATATGCACGAACTTGCAGGCTGCATCTAGTGTATCGACCCAACAGTGCGCGCACCCCCACCTTGCGCGCACGAAATCGCGACGCGTAATTTCCCACCGTAATTTCTAACTTCCTCACAACATCATCAT
>SRPP01000206.1:0-40905 GCA_018360055.1 Claviceps monticola
GGAAAACTGGCTTGTATTTAGAAGAACCCGGGATTAGCCCTGCACGCCCTATTATGCCCAAAACTGGGACGCAGGGGCGTAAAATACTCAACAACAACAACAAGTTGTTGTTACTTGTTGGGACACTATTTGTGACTAGCGAATGTTTCTGCAAAGCTGTTGCGTCAAACTGTATTCGCATGTTTCTTTTGCTGTTCTTTACTCACATTCTATCTGTTATGTGTCAAGGCATCTGGAAAGATGCCCGAGACATCCCAAGCTCAACACAACGGAGAACAGTCTGGGCACTTGGTTAAAAGAGTTGAGGGGGCAAGGAAATGAGAGAGAAGGGGGTGTGGGTTTTGTATGTAATTCTCAAACTCACGATATCATGGCCGATGACTACCGGCAGCTTGCACTTCTCAACTCCCAGGCTCCAGCCTGGCAATCCACCATGGTCCCTGATCTCGCCCAAGATGCCCAGGGGACCCTTCTTCTTCCCTTCGCCTTTTCACCCTGGCTCCCGCGACGGCCTACATCCGAACCATCCCTGTAGCCGACATGACTGTCACGTGCGGGTGCCTATACATACATATGTATACCTACTGCAGGCCCCTCAGGCATGTACCTTAGGAAGCCGCAAGTCCACCAGACGG
Source organism: Claviceps monticola (assembly GCA_018360055.1). Lineage (NCBI taxonomy): Eukaryota > Fungi > Ascomycota > Sordariomycetes > Hypocreales > Clavicipitaceae > Claviceps > Claviceps monticola. The sequence goes on from SRPP01000206.1 coordinate 636, forward strand.
TTCCCGTTGTCTCCCGTTCTGCCGAGAACCGGGATGCCAGACTTCAGAATACGTCGCCCTTCGCATCTTCACTATGGCGATGTCCAAAATAGTATAAAACGGCTCGTTGTTACCGACGAGCCGAATCAAAGGTTAAAGATGTCAAGTTAGGCTCTGCTGGCTCTGCTCATGGTTCCCTGACTCCCTGCCGCTCTTCTCCACATCTTGACCAATGACGACCAGTATATTAGGTACCTAATGTATCATCTAGCTACGTAGTCAGCTTCGAGTTTCAACACCATCAGAAACCCTGTGCAGCATGTCAGCTCTCACTGCTCAGTCTGGCGGCGCATCGGCGCAGCATTATGGCATGAAACTTGGACTGCGAGGACTACTATCGACAATCTTGGCAGAAATCTCTGATGGACTCCGATGGCATGGTGTAGACAGTAGCCCTGTCCCTGCACTTAAAAATCAACATTGTCACATTGAAGACTACCTGATAGAGATGGAGCAGGTTATTAAGGCGTACTTGCGATTTTTTTTTTTTTTTTTGGATGAAAGCTGCGGCGCCTATAAAGCTTCCGCGGATTCCCGTGAAAGGTTTTCACGTTGTTGCCAGGCGAGAAAGTTGAGCGAGCCAGAGCAGCGCTGTCACTCTAAACGTTACTTTTGGTCGGTTCAAAGCAGAGAATTCTCATTTTGTGCACATGTTCTCGCAGATACTGTGGATATCTTGCAACATGTTGGCCGTGTCTTTGCTGGGATTCTCTTCTCTGGTAACGGCTATGTCCGTTGTCGGCATCGGGGACTATGTGAGGTCTCTCGATACAAGAGCAGAGAGTTAGTGTTGTTACCATGCTGCTCCTTCCAGTCTACTTCTTCAAACTCTGTCTGTTCTCCCTTGGCCTATTTTCCTCCTATTCATGCTGCGGTTGTTACCATCCTCTTTCCCGCCGCATCTCATCATCTAACAATTCAAGAAAATCCCACTACAGCCGGTATATCTGCCCAAGATTTTGATAACATCAACTTCTACGCCCAGCACGCGGCAGCCGCATACTGCAACTTCAAGGCCACGCCCGGCAGTGTCCTTAAATGCGACAAAGGCGCCTGTCCGCTCGTGGAAAAAAAACGCGCCCACTGTCCTGGCATCCTTTGCGTATGTCCGCTCCTTGAGCGACTCCAGAGTCCATCCTCACCTACTGCAGTCACTGACGTGGGCTCACGCTTTCTTCTTTTCTCCTACATAGAGGTTCATCCACCGGCGTAGGCGTCTACGTGTCCTTGGACGAAGTGCGCCAGGAAATCGTGCTCTCCGTGCGCGGAAGCGACAGCATCCGCAACTATCTCACAGACATCTTTCTCTCTTGGCATATCTGCCACTTTACCAGCCACTGCAAGGTCCATGTCGGCTTTTCCAAGAGCTGGAGGGAAATCCGAGACGACGTCACATCGGCTGTTCAAACAGCGCGCGGCCATTTTCCGAAATACCGCTTCATCACCGTGGGCCATTCGCTCGGCGGCGCAACGGCTCTCCTCGCTCTGGCAGATTTCATACAGGACGGCATTCCGACGGATCTTTACACGTATGGAAGTCCGCGGGTTGGCAACGATTATTTCGTGGACTGGATAGATAGCCAACCTGGGGTGCGCTTTCGCGTCACGCATGGGAGCGATCCTGTTGCGAGGCTACCCCCCCTTTGGATGGGGTATCGCCACACGTCGCCCGAATACTGGCTTTCCAAGGGGGGAGGCGTACAGGACGAGCCTGATGTAGAGATCCGCGTATGTGACGGAATCAAAAACGCGGACTGTAATGCCGGGACGGAGGCCATGGATGTCTGGGCGCATATGAATTACTTGGGAGATACATCAGCGTGCATGGGAGACCCCATCGTCAAGTGGAAGCGCGATGACGCCGCGGATTCTGAGCTGGAGCAGCGTCTGATTGACTGGAGCCAACAGGACAAGGACTTTGTCAAGGAGAACAGCAAATAAGGATTTTTGATCTTTCTTTCGATGCAGGGACCGAAGGGCGGGGTTCTTGACTGAAACACTAATGACGACATATGTCCATGTATGGAGTTGATAAGGGAAGCTGGACATCGTGGATTAGGCATACAGCCAGAAATTATGTAGTATAATGTCTGTATAATAAATGTAAAGATGTGGTCAATCACTCTGCATGGGCTCAAGAATAGGTTCTGAATCATTATGGATGGGTGCAAAATCATTATAGATGGGTTACAGTATCATTATAGACGGGTTCTAGGATCACACTAGATGAGCTGCAGGATCGCTTCAGATGGGTTGTGCACCGAAATTATAGCTCTTCTGCACGTCCCGGCTACTGCATAACAGCACATATATCCCGCATGAGATACCCAGATATCGATTGGCCCTCTTGAAAATGGACATATGATTGAACTCATAAGGCCCGCTCTATTTAGTTTGCCGACGACGTCAAAACAGTTTCAAGGCAGCCAGCTCGAGAGAGGAAGTGAAGATGCCGTGAACTGCGCCGGCGTCGCTTTGGGTTGTATATTGGGATTCTCGCATGAGCAAAGACGCGCCTTGCTGCGCTGGCACAGCCGCACAGCTTGTGCATAAAAACTGTAACTATACATGAAAAGGACAAATCTTCTGGGGAAGAAACAGACATGAGAAGAAACGAGTAAAGATAAAGTAAGGACAAGATGGGTGAGAGGGAATACACGGATAAAAGGCAAGAAACACCCCAGCCCCCCCCATGAACACGCCACCTCAGTCCTCGCCCTCTGTGATCATGCCCTGCGCATTCGGCACACCCACGAGGATCGTGCCCCGCGGAACTCTCACATTCTTAACCTTCATGCATCCAAAAACGTTGACTTCTTTTATTTTCGGACACGATCGGAAGATGCAGCCCAGCACATAATCAGTCACCTGCTCACAGAAACTAACCTCCAGGGTCTTCAACTCTGGATACACGGCCTTTTCGTGAAACACTTGCTCGAACGCCTGCTGAGAAATGTGCCGACAAGCATGGACATTGACATGCACGAGCTGTGATCCCGAATGTGCCATGAGGGCTTTGAATCCCTCGCTGCAGAGACCAACGTTGTCGATATTGGTGCGCGGGTGCGCGGCATCTAAATGCCGGCATTTCTGCAGGTCCACCGTATGGAGGGGAGGGTTGGTCCAGTCCGTGAACAGGCTTGCGAATCCTTGGTCTGTCATGGTTTCGCTTTCTGTGATGCGAAGCTTTTGCAGGGACCTGCAGGATTTGTGGATGGCTTCTAGGACGGGATCATCGGCGTGAGGCACGATTTTGAGGGAAAGTGTCTGGAGATTGGGACCAATCTTGTTGATGACGCGTTCGAGGACCTCTGGATTTAAATTATTGTGCAGCTGCAGACCGATATGCTTCAGGGCGGATAAAGCGCCAATGGACTCGACGCCTTGCGCTGTAAGTTTCTGGTTGTTCTCAATCTTCAAGCGCGATAGATGGGGGCAGTGAGTCGCCATTACCGTGATGGTTTCGTCGCCGAAGTGCTTGTCTGTATAGTATACCTGAACGCTCTTCAGAGACTTGCCCTTCTTCTCAAAGAATTCGTGCCACTTCTCCTCGCTGAGGAGATTGGCGCCATGAAGGTAGAATTCCTCCAGAGCAATGTCACGGGACAAGACATAGTCCATGACCTCGTCTCTGAACTGAATGGCCGACCGGGCCTTGAAGCGACGAAGATTCGGGGCTATCTGAAAGATACTCTTGTATTCTTGCGACCCCAGGTTTGCGCCGTCGTAGATCTTGATGCTCTCTGTCGTCGGCTGTACGAAGAGCGGCAGGGTTTCGGGACGGAGAAGCCGTCTTTTGGAGAAAATGCGGGCAATCTTGTCGATGAGGTGCTCGGGCAAGTCGCCCAGGCTTTCTGCCATGTCGACGTTTTTCGCGAGTGTCTGCACGCACAGCGTGGCCAGGCTCTTGGTCCCGACGTCGCCGTCGAGAATGCGGCTCTGGATACTTCGACGAGACCCTACGCCACCCGTCTGCTTCCTCGGCTTCTTTTTTTGTGACACTCCCTGGCGCTCTTTGGCCGCTTCTCGACCGCATGGTGCGCAGAGGAGCCCGCCCTCGGGACCGGCGACTGAGTAGGGGGTAACGGTAAACCTCTTGCCGCATTTGGCACAATTTTCCATCTGACCTGGCAGTGGTGTATTACGAGCCTCTAGGATGGCGTTGACAACGTCCTCCATGTCATCATCATCCGAACTATCGGCCTTCTTTTTTCGTTTTTTTGAGCCTTTGCCACTTTTGGTCTTCTCACTTGTTTCCTCCACCTTCTTCTTCCTTTTGGACGCTCGAGTACCAGACGCGGTGGGAGCGGGAGACGGCTGCTCTTCAGCTGCGTTTTGTTCTTCGGCAAGAAGCATGGCAGCTTCATCGAGTGGCGCTGGACTTCCATTTTCGAGAGCAAGATGGCTCGCCTCAACTCGTCGCGCTTCCGCGTCTTCAAGAATTCGACGAGCCGAGATATTGTGTGACTAAGTTCTTCTGTGAGTAAAAAGCTCGTTCGATTGGTGATTGATTGAGAGTTTTGTAAACTGACGGCCAGGAAATCCGTCAGGGCCGATTGTCTAGTATTTACATTGTCAGAACAATCGCGGATGTACTACCAACTGAGAGAAGGGCACTTCATCTTACGGTCCACTGATGGGTCGAGCCGGCCTAGGAGGCTGGCCCTGATCTCCATTTCGTGCCCGAGTTTGACGACTCCTGTGGGTGGTCGAGAGGGAGAAGAGAGAGCATCACATCAGCCCATGGACTTGGAGGCGCGACTTGGCCTTGAGGGAGTCAGAAGCGAAGGCTTACATGATGTCAACACGCAGGCTGCTCAGCGGACCAACTGTACCATGCGTCCCTGTCTTTTGTGGTACTTGTCGCTACGGCGCAAAGGAAAACTCGGGAGAAGTATTTAAACTGGAAGTCATTCGTTTGGTCCATCCACGTCGTTGGCGTTGATTCACCTTGGCAGTACGGTGCTACTGTGTCTTTCCGTCAAGATGCACTGTGACCCATCTGTGTGGCACCAGTCAGCGGCTGCTGCGTGACCCCACAGCAGACAGTATCCACTGTACCAGGCACGTTGCGCTCATCCTTGTCTCAGTCAATGCACACTGTGAATCGTGCACGTGGCTGTACACAAATTCGACACATGCAAGGTGACTCTCACAGTGCGCAACGTCACAGCACAACCTCTTTAGGACCGCGCTCCGTTGCACGTGACTTCGTGTTTTGTTGGCACCGCGGAGTGGCGTCTTGCGTCTCCAGACACTGTGGGTTGGTGCGCAACGAAGAGAGTCACGGACTCACGGAAGGCTGAACTACCTACTCCGTAGAGGCATGTGGAAAAGAAAAAATAAATCTAGTTCCTGCCAGTGGCAACTTTTTGCCCCTTGTGTCCCCTGCGTACTTCTCTCTCTGACTCGGTTCTAGCAAGGCTCAAAGCGTCTGAGTCAACGCTTCTTGGTGCACTCAATCATTCACACAACTGCCCATCCTGCATTTCCAACCAGTCGTTTTGCCGCCACTCGTTTCAATCAGAGGGCATCTTCCAGACTGCGAAGACGCGATCTGTCACATCCGATTTCATCAAACGTATCGTCTTGCAATTGTCATAATAAATAGCCTCGCCAAATAGCAGGTCTGCGTTCACTTCTTCGTACGAGACACCTTCCATTAGATTCAACCGGTGAGCCACCGCCATGGGACGACGTCTTCCTAGCGTTCCCGCACTGCCCGGAAATTCTGGTAAGTCAACTCTCCCTGCTGGCGTCTGCTCATTGAACGACAGTGAGCTGATAAATATGGTCAAATTTTAGAAGGGAGTGAGCCCCGACGAACCAGGTCCGCTTCCACTAAAGCCCACGCAATCTCCGCAGCATCGTCAATAGCATCTCCTACGAACTCCAATAGATATCGTGTAGGAACCTCGGCAAATGGTGATCTTTCTGTGTCATCTGGATCAGCATCATTAGTCCTCTTCTCTGGTGAGGAACTTTCAACACCGGGAACGAGCAAAGTCCCTACGCCCGTCACTGCCGAAGGATCCACCTTCTCCAAAACTCGTCAGCCCAAGGCTAGCTTGGAGGTATCGTCATCCGGTAGGGCATATGTCGATGGATCTGAGACGGATCGAGCACTGAGAAGTAACGTCTATTCCCTGAATCCAACTCGAGGGAGAAGAGGTCATGACGTTGGCGATTCCGGAGATTATGATGACGATAACGACGATTTCTCGTCCGATTTCACGCGAGATGCCAAAATCGCCCGAAGATTGCAAGAAGAAGAATATGCCAAGGCGGACGAAAACGCACCCTCCACACAAAATTTATCGCAGAATTCCCGCCAGGCAATCGCAGGAGCAGGCTCGACATCGGCTCTGCCGACTCGCGACACCCCCAAGCGAGGACGAGCTTCAAGGACTCGTGTGTCTGTCCAGCTTGCTCCGCCCGCCAAAAAGCGGAGAACGATTCCTGACTCCGAAGATTCTCAACAACATTTTCTCATCGACTTGACCGGCGAGATTGCCGCCGCTGCCGCAGTAACAACTGATGATCGGAAAGACGGAGTAGCATCACCTGGAGACGGAGCAGAGATTGCAGATGGGTATCTGTACACGGATGATGAACCCTTGTCAAAGAAAAAAAAGGGGAAACAGGCCGTAAAGCCTAAAGGCGCAAATGCAAATGGGCAGATGCTTGCCACGACCGGGCTTGGCTCTCGCAGCGGACATCGCTCACGTGTGGCTTGGGACTCGGAACTTGCAGAGGACCCGGAAGGTGATCTCTATAGCCAATATGATCACGGTGACTCATTGGTCAGTGCCGGACCAATGCTTCTTCCCCCTCTGGAACGGGATCCGACTGCTCATGCTTCAGATCCTTATACGGCTCCTCACCCTTGGTATCACGACCTGCCGGTTTATGACTATTCGGACCCGATGGCAGATTTCTACTCTACCGACTCGATGGATACCGATAATCTCTCGGTTGTCACATCCTATAGCCCTGATCCTGACGCAGAAATTCACAGAATTTCGAACCAGCGTCGAGGCTATCGCCGAGGCAACTCCAGCCGCGTTCAGAGGGAGCGTGATCGCCTTGAAACTCACCATCCCGAAATCCTCACCATGTGGGACGAATTGGAAAAGAAGCAAGTAGTTAAAGCCGGCGTGGCTGATCAGCCCAAGAACATCTCGCGCCAGTTGAAACCTTTCCAGCTCGAGGGCCTTGCTTGGATGAAAGAAATGGAAAAGACGGAATGGAAGGGTGGACTGCTTGGTGATGAAATGGGACTCGGAAAGACTATTCAAGCCGTTTCGCTCATCATGTCTGACTATCCGGCCAAGCAGCCATCCCTTGTTCTCGTTCCTCCGGTCGCACTGATGCAATGGCAATCTGAAATCAAGTCCTACACTGATGGCACCCTCAAAACTTTTGTCTACCATGGAACGAACCAAAAGGCTAAGACCATGACTGTTAAAGACCTTAAAGCCTACGACGTGATCATGATGTCGTACAACAGCCTCGAATCAATGTATCGAAAACAGGAGAAGGGATTCACAAGAAAAGAAGGTATTCATAAAGAGAAGAGTGTCATCCACGCTATTAAGTTCCATCGTATCATTCTCGATGAAGCTCACTGCATCAAAACCCGCAGCACAATGACAGCCAAGGCTTGCTTTGCTTTACAGACGGAGTACCGCTGGTGTCTGTCGGGCACGCCTTTGCAGAACCGCATTGGAGAGTTCTTCTCTTTGATCAGATTCCTCAACATACGGCCCTTTGCGCTGTACTTGTGCAAGCAATGCCCATGTTCCACGCTCGAGTGGTTGATGGATGACTCTAACCGCTGTTCCGGTTGCAAACACCCGGGTATGCAGCATGTGTCTGTGTTCAATCAGGAGCTTTTGAACCCTATCCAGAGGCACGGAAACCAGGGCCTCGGCCGTGAAGCTTTTCGAAAGTTGCGCCTCATGACGGATCGCATCATGTTGCGTCGACTCAAGAAAGACCACACCGATTCCATGGAATTGCCGGTCAAAGAAGTCCACGTGGATCGACAATTCTTTGGCGAAGAAGAAAACGATTTTGCCAACAGTATCATGACGAATGGGCAACGCAAGTTCGACACCTACGTCGCGCAGGGTGTTTTGCTGAATAACTACGCCAACATCTTTGGTCTCATCATGCAAATGCGTCAAGTGGCAGATCACCCCGACCTGCTCCTGAAGAAGAACGCCGATGGTGGACAGAACGTTCTGGTGTGCTGCATCTGCGACGAGCCAGCCGAAGATACAATCCGAAGTCGGTGCAAACACGACTTCTGTCGGGCCTGTGTCTCTGGCTATGTCCAGTCCACCGACACACCTGACTGCCCAACCTGCCACATCGCACTGTCCATCGATCTGGAACAACCAGAGATTGAGCAGGATGGAGTCATGGTCAAGAAGAGCTCCATTATCAATCGTATCAAGATGGAGGACTGGGTGTCGTCCTCCAAAATCGAACTGCTTGTCCATGATTTGCACCAACTCCGCTCCAACAACGCCTCCCACAAATCAATTATCTTTTCCCAATTCACGACCATGCTCCAGCTCATTGAATGGAGACTCCGACGCGCCGGTATCACGACTGTCATGCTGGATGGCACCATGACGCCCGCGCAGCGCCAGGCCTCCATCGAGCACTTCATGACCAATGTTGATGTGGAATGCTTCCTCGTCTCCCTCAAAGCCGGCGGCGTGGCCCTCAACCTGACAGAAGCGTCGAGGGTCTTCATCGTTGATCCGTAAGTTCTCTCTCTCTTTTCCTCTTCAATATTTGCAAAAAATGCAGACGTCGTTTTCGCAAATCGTTCAGCTTATTAACTTGTACGCAACAACATCACAGGTGGTGGAATCCCGCTGCCGAGTGGCAATCCGCAGACCGTTGCCACCGTATTGGTCAAACTCGACCCTGCACAATCACGCGGCTCTGCATCGAAGATTCCGTTGAAAGCCGAATGGTGCTCATCCAGGAGAAGAAGGCCCATATGATTCATTCAACTATCAATGGCGACAAAAAAGCCATGGAAAGCCTGACTCCGCAAGATATGCAGTTTTTGTTCAGAGGTACATGAAGAACTCATCAACCCAGTTTTGTTTTTCTTTATGTAGTATGCTGTTTGGGGGGGGAGTTGGTCTCTTTATTTCCTTCTTGCGAATTCCAAAACGAGGCCCAGACAATGATTTGTACAAGCTGGGCTGTGCGGGGACAGTTAGAACAGGACCACAGGTAGACCTACCTACCTCATTAGGTACCTAGCTACGCGATGTGAGCATGCCCGTTGTGGTACGTGTTGGTGGTCTGATGCGTGTGGTTGGCCAGAGCAAACGAGCACACCAAGCATTGTTGCGTCTGGTGAAATTCTTTATTGTTTTGCTGTATGTTGTTTATTGTATGAGTAAGAAGCTATTTGTATAGAGCTTGAAGTCATCAAGTTAGGTACATGGACTCGTGTGAAGGAGAGATGCATGAATGCAGTGCTCTCAAGACAACCTGATCATCGAAAGGCAGAATTTTCTCCCCAATAGATTGTACACGACTAGATAAACTTGCAGTCGTTTCCTCACACCTTTACGATTACGTAGACACGAGTCCTCTATACACATCACGGCGCTGTACTCTCACAGGAATATATTCCCTCCGAAAATGGTTGCAAGGCATATGGCCATTTGCAGCATCAGGTTCGGATTCTGATGGACAAAAAGACGGGATTAAAATGCGCAAAGAATTAGTCGTAGGACGCATTTAAAGCTTCTGCATGGCAGCAACGTCGGTGGACTGGACGTAGTCCTCGAACTCCTGGATCTCTTCCTCGAGGTCACCCAGAGAAACCTTGGCGTCCTCGACGACGAGGTTGATCTGGAGCTTCTTGATACCGAAACCCACGGCGACGAGCTTGGAGGCACCCCAAACAAGGCCATCCTTCTCGATGCTGCGAACGGCCTCCTCGAGAGCCTTCATGTCGGTCTCATCATCTGTGTTGGTACAGTTAGAATGAATTGCATCACACACGAGAAACGAATTACAAAGGATCCACTTCTTTTTTCTTCTCCTTATCTCCTTTGGTTTCAACTTACCCCAAGGCTTCACGTCAAGAGTAACAACAGACTTAGCAATGGTCTGGGGCTTGGCCTCCTTCTTCTTGCGGTACTCAGCCAGACGCTCTTCACGAACTCGGGCAGCCTCGGCATCCTCCTCCTCGTCATCGGAGCCGAACAGGTCGACGTCGTCGTCATCCTCCTCAGCGGCGGCGGGAGCGGCGGCGGGGTTCAGGGTGAGTTCAGAGGTCTCGGGACCGTAGATAGTGTAGGGCTTGGTGGAATCGCCAGAGAGGCTGTTGAACTCATCCTCGAAGGAGGCAATGTGCTTGTACCAACGAGCGGCATTGGGGTACTTCTGAGCATCGGGGCTTGACTGCAAGGCCTTGAAGCAAGCAACATCAGCCTGGGTGGCGGAGTAGCTAAGGAGCGACAAAAGTGTTAGCTTCATGGGTTTCGGTAGCTGGAGACCTGATTTGGTCAAACAAAGTGAGTATGCCAACGTGCTGGCGGTAAGGAAGCGGGTCCGTTGTTGCCAAGCGAAGCAGCCGTGACAATTATGTGATTTCGCAAATCCATAGTTTCGGAATTGCTCAAGCTACTCAAGAAGCGCAGCCGTTTTGACACAGCACGTCGGTCTGGCGGCCAGGGGCATCGCAAACGCCTAGTCCACTCAAACGGTTCTGTATCGGCCTCACCGAACCAGTTCCTCCACCGCCACCGAAACCTCGGCTGACATCATGGCACCGCAGAAACACAATTGAAGTCAGTGAGACATACCCAGTAATGTATGAGCGAGTCTGGACCCAGTTGTTAAGAACTATCCGATCGGTCAGTGAATTGTCCACCTTCGCATGGAACCAACACGATAGACAAAACAAAAGCCGCGCCTCCCTCACCCCGAGCATGTGCGTGTCATATCACAAGTAGAGGCGGGAGATCGGGGAGAATTGGCTTATCGTTCTGCAGAATGAATTTGTGCGTTTCGGAAACACGCAGAGGGTGGGCAAAACTCACGGGTCAGGCCAGCATCGGAGAGGAAGTCGGTAAAACCCATGGCGACTGTGTGTGATGATAATAATGGACGATGAAGAGACAGGACGGGCAAGTCTAGAAGAATTGAATAAGTGAGAGAGGAGGAGAATGATAGAATTCACGGGAAGAAGGTCGCAGACAGGCCTAGAGGGAGGGGATGTTGTTTTCACGGACCCGCTTTCTGCGTTGGAGGGGCATAGACCTCTCTCTTTTTTTTTTTTTTTTAAACCTGGGGCCTTCACCCATCCATTTGAAGTTTACGCGCCTCAGGCATGAACAAGGTCTCAGGCTCAACTGTTGCCAACGCCTGTTTGGGTCCACTTGTTCTCGAAGGAAAATTTCCCACGGAGACACACTCCCCGCTGTGGACTGGACAGGACGTTGGGGTAACATTAGCAGCCCCTTAAAACTGCTTCCGATCACATCTGTAGGACATTGATGCGGCATTGTCATCTGCATTCAATCAATGCATTCTGGGTACATGTGCATCAGCTGGGGATGAGGTTATTAGGCTGCGAGTTGGGTTGCTTCATTAGCGACGGAGTGGCGTCCGGGGTATGTAAGCATATAATTAGGTCTTAGGCTGCCCAACGTCTGGTCTGCGTTCTAAGATCGCGGCCCAAGCTTCAATATCAAGATATCGCGGCCTCTTGCCTATGTTGAGTCACTGGTCGTTCCAATATACTTTCCAAAATGCCTTAGTGTGCAAATTCAGTGTTTTTATTTGGTTTGTATTGCAGATCAGATTGAATTTTGAGCGTGTCTAGATGTATCTATTAAGGGATTGTCCTCTCGATATCATGACGCCAGTTTTTCCATATTCAAAACAAAATATAAATCTGGACAAATTTCGGATCATATCCAATCTGGGATTCTTCCCCTTCCATAAGATATAAACATGAAACGACGAATTACCAGCCAAAAATCTTCTTACATGTCCAGGAGAGCCTTGGCCCCAGGCTCGCTACATACATAAAGGGTTTCGTGCGAGCTGGGAAAGCCGTTGAACGAGGTAGCCGAGCATTTAGTATAAGCACCCATCTCCTCAAAGTAGAGCCAGTCACCAACGTCCAAGACGGACACGAACCGAACGCCGTCACTGATCCGATCGATACCATCACACGTGGGCCCCCAAATAGTGTACTCGACTCCGTCGCCTGCGCTGCAGGGATGGGCAGCACTCGTGTTGTAGAGGGTGCGCCCTTCGGTCCGCAAAATATTCGCTACTGGATGCTGATGATCGAATATAATGCTGGAAAAGTTGCCATAGACCCCGTCATTGACGTACAGCATGTAGCCCTTGCCATCGAGGGTAGGATCCTCGACGGTACGGCGCGCAATCACGTGGCAAGCAAGCGTGAAAGCCGTGGCAACGTAGTAACGACCAGGTTCAGCAATAATGTTGATGTTGTTGCCAGGGGGAAAGAACTCATTCAGAGCGTCATCAAGTACAGCAGCCACCTGCTCGAATGTCTCTCCGCAGAAGCCGCCACCAACATCCAGGGTGCGCATGGCATAGCCAAGCTCAGCGCCCTGCTGAAAGACGGTATGGGCGTCGCGGACAGCTTTGTAGAAAGCCAAGAGATCTGAGCCACCAGATCCGACGTGGAAGCTCACACCCACGACATTGAGTCCAAGCTGCTTGGCCACCGCCAAGAGGCCATCGGTAGTGTCCATAGCAGCCCCAAACTTCATGCTGAGGCGACACAAGCTAGAAGTATCGTCTGTCGCGATGCGCAGGAATAACTCGGCGTCAGGACAAAATTTGGCAATCTTGTATAATTCATCGGCGTTGTCGAAGGTCATCTGCTTCACGCCAGCAGAGTTGACGAAACGAACGTAGGAGCTCGTCTTGCAAGGCTGAGCATAGATGATGCGCTCGGGGCTGACCCCTATTCCGAGGACCTGCTCAATTTCGGCCTTGGAGGCACAATCAAATCCCGTGCCGAGCTCGGCCAGTAGACGAATGACGTGAGGGTCGGGATTGCTCTTGACCGCTAGAAGAGAAACGAACTTGTTAGAGCTGTGCGATGAGCCGACGGGGAGATGGGGGTTCAGGAATCTTGCTTACCATAAAAGGGCTTTACGCGGGGCAAGTTCTTCTTCCACCGGATGTGCTGGCGGTAGACATCGCCTAAATCGGCGACGAAGAAGCTATCCTCGTCGCCGGGCTCACAGGACTTGTGATCGATGGACTCTACGCGCTTGCGGAGGGCATTGCCAATTAGCTGCTTGGGGTCAAGCACGGCATGCTGGTAATGAAGACGATCCGCTGAAAGACGATCCGCTGAAAGCGGTTTTTTCATGAATATATGATTGACATTTCGGTGGTGGGGGTTGAGGACAGCCGTTGCCATAACCATATCTCTAAAATTGAGTCCCGGAGTGGGAGATATTCTGCGAATTTGCTGTGGTATCGGGTGAAAATTGACTGTGAAGTGCGTGCCAACCGCCGACGGGTTCCCGGAGTTGCCAAGTTCTAGGACAGGCAACAAGTCTCCAATACGTCCAAAAGAAGACACGAAGCCTGACTGATATATGTATGTTTGAATAGATATATGTGTAGATAATGCAGGATAAACTCTTTGCTCGATATGACCGAGCCAAGTGGGTTCTAGGGGGGTCGGAACGGATAGCAAGCGGCTCCCTCGACGGATTGGCGAGGCCTCCTCGACTCTTCCTCGGCAAGAGGAAGAAGCCCAGTGATCCTCCTATGCGGCAGCTGATAGGGTCTGGTAGACGGCCTGTTCGGGAACTGAAACAACAGTTGGCCGAATAGCACGAGAACCCCGAGAAGCTTAATAGCCTGCAGCAGAGATGGCGGGTGGAGGAATGAAGTTGATGATGTGGGCAGTCTTCTGGAGACTGAAATCTTGGTCACTGACGAAGGTTGTGGCCTGTGGAGCCGTGGCGAAAGAAGTTGCCTTTGCGAAGACCAAAGGCTACTTTGGAGGGGAAGAGTTTATATAACAAGATATTTTCAAGCTCTGTCGGCGCGCGTGGCAGAAGTCAGTACTCTGTTTGCTTGGAACAATTTTTGCTAGCAATGCAAGACTATTGAACTAGTCCCCTGAATAAGATTAAACGGCGGAAAACATGAGTAGGAATTGACGGCTGAGGTGGCTGTAAAAAGGGTATTGCGGCAACAATACCCCTCCCTTGGCCAGATGTCCAGAAAAGCTCACTGGGGCAGCGAGAGGCAGGCGCAGCCTCGGGTTCACTGACCAGGGGCTTTGACTGGCCGGCATTGTGTGATTGATGAGGTGGCCTCCCTGACGGATGGCCGATGAACAGGTCCTTGGGGTCGGGAGAGGTGCCGTAGCGCGGATCGACTCGGGATGGATGGCATCACAGGAGAGGAGGCCGGTGGCCAAAGCAGAACTGACCTGGGATTGCACTGGGCTGACAGAGTTAAGACCAAAGAAGCAAATCAAGAAGCAGATAAGCGGAGAAAGACGTTGTAGTTGGCGATGTGACGTGTGACGTATGATGGCGGGCTGGTGTTGTTTGTGCAGGTCGCTTATTTATGCTAGGGAAGTCGATGAGAAAAAACGACGAGGGAGAAAAAAGACTTGTTTGTGGTGGCACGTGCCGCGGCGCGGAAAGGGGCAGTACGTTGGGCCGTACAGAGGACACACCCTCTTTTGCCCCACACCAACCACCAATTCTCGATTTCCATCCACCCGCGTACTTCATGTTTGATCGGAAGCCTGAGGCGGTAGCCATTGACCCGATGTACTTTTGTCGTGGATGAAGTGACGGTGTCCTGACTTTTCGTCTGAATACCACCCTCACATCGGGATTACATACTCTGTAGACAGACCAAGCGGCCACCGACGTCAACGCGTATGTATTTCGCGAGAAGGACTTCGCCATTGCACGGTCAGATCAACTCCACAGCACGGCTGCGGTACATAGCTATGTACATAGTCACACAGAGCTGTCGCGATTACTCCGTATAGGTACGTGGAATTGTTGGCCAGTCAACTAGACCATGTGTGTAATTTAGAAGACGATCAGGACATGAAACAGGATCATTAGGACTGCTCAACCGATCGAAACAGGCCTGACAGCTGAGACATCTTCCTGTTGCACCGGCCGCTTGAGCGACGAGCCCCAGTATCGGGACTGACTGCCGAGCCCTTGCCGCGGACTCAACGTGAGGTGCACGTTGCGAGACAGATGAACCGGCCACTGACGTTAACGCGCATTCCAGCGCAGATCGTGGAAGTTGAGGGCATCGGCATTGTTCATAAAGCCGATTCTCCCCGCGATGAAACGAAAGCTTATCGCGGGATGACGTCCAACAAAATTGCCACATTGCATGAGCTCCTGATTCTTTTTTTTCCTTTTTCTTCTTGTTCTTTCATCCTCCACAGCTGGGCGATTAGGATCTTTCTCCGATTCATGCAATCAATGTACTCTGCTCTTTAGTCTGGTAACCCAATGCTCAAGGGCTCCTGCTCTGATAGAACGAGCTGATGCACAATCTCATTCCTCGCCGACGATACCCATCATGATCTATCGACCCATCCATTGTCTCCCTCCGTGGATCCCGACTTTTCAATAGATTGACCTGATGCTTATGACAGCGCCGCGGTATTTTCTCAATCAGCGGCTCCTCGGGGAAGACAGATGGATCTGTTGAAGAGCAGCGTCTACAGCACCAATCGATAGAGAAAATCGCGGACTATGCATCACTTGTCTCATTCTTGCGTTGCTCTGTGATCTCCTTGCCATGGGAATCGATTCGAGAGGAAGGCATCTCCCATCTCAATCGGGCAAGAAGATGTATCGTATCTTAACGCTTTTTGTTCGGTCTCTTCCTTCTGCGCGAGAAAAGAAAGAAACATGGAAAACTAGCTCATCCATCACACAAATAGAAATGATCGGAAAACCTTGTTGAACTATCAAAAGCATAGAATGAAGAAAAAAAACATTACATTCATCTTCGGACCGTTCCCGTATAATCGTACAATATGAGTGCGTAAGAGCACATGAAGAGATTCGTCTATCTATATCGAAAATTGCGCATTTGGTATACAATGGCGTCGGAGAATGCAATATAGTATATTCGTACACATCTGTTCGTAAAGCTTAATCAGTTGAATGTGGTACATGCCCATGACGAGAACTGAGGAAGACCGCTCCCCTCACAAGCCGTTTTCTTCTTCTTCCTAATCTGAAGCGCAGCTTTATCGTGGGTCCAGATGAGTTTAAGTTTGCGCTATCCCGTCATCTTCTGTGGCCAACAAATTAGGTATCTTTTCGTGTCTTGGCGGAATTTCGGAGGCTAGCTCGCTCTGTTCCTTGATGACAAGCAAAGCATGAGGGTGCTGACTCCGAAGTGGAGTGCGACGCATGTATGTCTCACCCGTAATCCGTGACTCGTTACTTGTCAACTTCACCTCCATTGAAGTTCAAGTCCTGGATTGACCAAGAATTATTTACCCAGGGCTGACGCTCGCCGAGGAAGGCGACCTGCTCTTTCTTGTGCTTGATACGACTGACAAGATACGTCTCCGCGACTTCCTGAATCTGATTTTTTGAGACATCGAGGAGGCGCTCTCTCCTTTCCTGCTTCATTTCCTCGGTGATGCCGGCGAGGAAATGGCTCATGCCTTCTTGATCGACCGATTTGGGGGCATCGACGCCCTGGAATACGGAAATCTTGGCTTCCTCAATTTCTCGATCGCACCAGTCCTTGTTGAGTGCCCATTCGCCAGCGTTGCGCATGATGCTCAACGTGTTCTGGGGATTGGGGTCACGATATGAATAGAAGCTGAACAAGCCGTCCAGCGGCTTGTACATGGCTCCGCCGCCGTAGGCGCCGCCTTTTTCCCGGATCTCGTGATGCAAATGCTTGTGTGTGAGGAGTTGAGATAAGATTTGCAGAGGTGCGCTTTCGGGCGCTGTGTATGATACTGTGGGGACCGATAGACCGCCGTAATAGACTTGGTATGGTAGGGGGAAGAATGTCTTGCGGTCGATTGTAATTCTCTTGCCCTGCGGTCTCTCCAAGGTAGGGGTATTGCTGGGAATACTGTCCATGAAGCCTTCAAGTCCCTTTGAAATTTGACTGATGTTCTCTGGCCCACACGTGAGGGCTACACGCAACTTCCAGCTGGAGAGCGCAATTCTTTGGATTTCTTTCAGCTTTTGAATGACGTCTTCGAGCTTGTCTGACTCCTGTCGGCCTGCCAGCGAAGTGACGAGCTTCACTTGGGATAGACCAGCCACCTGTTGTCGAAGCAAGGCATTTGGCGCGAGGGCTGCTTCAGCATAGCCCACCGCGAACCGGTGTCCTGAGGAGGCAATTTCGTTGACGACGCCATCCGCTGAAGCTTGCAGAAGCTGTCGAATTCGCATGGCGGCTTCTGGGCTATCAAAATTAGTTTCCAAGACCAGTTTGCGAAGAAGGTCCAACATGACAGGTACGTCACGATCCATTGCCATTCCAGTGAAAATCATGCCCTCAGTGGCTGATTCGAAATTCGTCGGGGAAGGAGTCGAGTGGTATCCCACAGATACACCACCAGTAGAGAGCTTGATGAGATCCTCAAGTTGCTCCATGGTCTGGTCCTTGGTGCCGAGGCGCATGATGCTGTCAGTAAAGAGAGGGATGAGTTCTCGAAGATGTTCAGGCAAGTCAGAAAACGGGTTGAGTGCCCGGAAGTAGGTCAGACCATTCGTTGGAGCCTCGCGCCATTGAATGGACTTGCCATTGACAGTCATATCGCGAACAACTACTGGCGTGAGGGATCGCGGAATATCTTTGACATGCACACTTGGCAAACAGTCAAGATTTTCTGTGCTGGTCTTGTTTTGCTCCGCAAGAAGCTCCTGCTCCTGTCCTTCAAAGTGTTGTCGAGCCTTCGCGTCACTCCCAGTCAGTTCGCCGGTAAGAGAAATTTTCTCAGACAGTCGTTGCTGCTCTTCCTTGATAAGATCCTCGCTGAAATGCTTCGACGGCGCCATAGTAAAAGTGAGAGTATTGTCGTTGAGGAAATACTTGTCTAATAGACCCTCAAGGTAGCCACCCTTTGCAAGCTCCTCCTGGAACGCCGAAATTGTATCATTCCAAGCTAAGAGATCAAAAGGATCCGTACCGTTAAACCATTTCGGCATGAGGCGATTCAGCAAGGAGACCCCAAAATTGGCAGTCTTGTGCTTCAGGGAGAGCTCCAGTTGATGTAATATACCATTAATCTTGGTCTTGTCGAACCCGTCGTCTCGCGCTTGACGCAAGATCTCTTGCACTCTTCCCTTCAACTTGGGCACATCGGCTTCCTGAACCCCGGTCAGGCCTATTGTGAAGATGCCATGCCTTGCTGAGCTGTCATAACCGGCATTGGGGCTCCAGTCTGCACCCATACCGGTCTCAACCAGACCCCGGTATAGTGGTGAGCCGTATCCATCCATCAGCAGGTTTGAAAGCAAGGCAATCGCAAATGATTCAATGACGTTGGTCGTGTCACCGGCGATCCACGATACAGATGTTTTATACTGGCGATCGAGGTCGACTAAGGGGTCAAGAGGGCCGTGTATGGTTACTTCTTGAGGACCGCTCAATTTGATGGGGTAACGGGCCTCCGTATCAGTCTCGCCTTGTTTGTAAGTCTTCAGCCTCCCGTCCAATTCTTGTAAATGTTCCGCCAATGATACATCTCCGTAGGTAAATAGCTTCGAGTTGCTGGGATGGTAGCACTGAGCATGATACTGTACGAGCTGCTTATACTCCAAGTCGGTAATTTTCATCGGATCACCTCCAGAGTTGTTGATCTGGGGAAAGATGTGACTTTGAAACCTGATGTAGTACAGATATCCGGCATCTGACATCTGTCCCTTCATCTCATTGTAAACCACGCCTTTGAAGACCAACTTTTTGCTTTCTTCAGTTTCTCCCAATGAATTCTCCGGGCCAATTCTCCATCCTTCCTGGAGAAAGTCGGACTCTTTTAGCAGCGGGTTCAGCGTCGAGTCCAAGTATACCGACATGAGGTTCTTGAAATCCTGTGCGTTGGTCGTCGCAAACGGGTAGAATGTATGGTCTGAGGCAGTGAAGGCGTTCATGAAGTTGGAAAGCGTTCGGGGTAGCATCTTGAAAAAGGGATCCCGAACGGGGAAGTTCTTGCTTCCACACAACGTAGTATGCTCGAGGATGTGCGGCACGCCAGTATCATCAGGAGGGTTAGTCTTGAAGCCGATCGAGAAGACATTATTGCTATCATTTCGGGCAATGTGCAAGTAGTCGGCGCCAGTCCTGTCATGTTTGAGGTGGAGAGCCGTAAGTTTCAGCTCGTCAAAGTGTTTTAAACGGAGCAGAGTGAAGCCATGAAGACTGTCGCCAGGCCTCGGGTATTGCGACAGGTCGGATACAGCTTTGCGTGCTGCTTGAGCCACATTTCGAAGCATGTTGCGCAGATGTGGAGGACAGATGAAGGGGAAACCTCTCGGTCGGGCCAAAGATAGCACAGGAGAATAGAAGAGTAGACTAGACTCTCCCTAGCCGCATTATTTGGAGTTGGATAAATAAGGTGCCGTCTGGTGATGGAAATGGATGCTCTACGCAATGTTCAAGTTCAACATGTCCAGTAGAGCAGAAACTTTGAGCCCCCGGATTAGTCAGGCAGCCACCTCAGTACTCTCTCTGTACATAGCAACGGAGGAAAGGGACGCAGGAATCAGACTTGTACCTGTGCACTATGTACCCACTTTTGCCCAAGGTACATATGCTGTGCGGACATAACGCACTAACGCCATTCGATTTGGTCCGGCCGAGTCCTCGCTCGGTGAAAACTGCATCACCGCTACCAGAACGCCTTCACAGTTGTCGCCTTCAAAGTGACGCCTTCCAATTGACGCCTCCGAAGACTGCAATACCGGTGTGAACCACTGCAAGGCTTGTTATCACGCATTTCTGTAATGTAAAGCGGCTTCCGCAGTCGTTTTTGTGAGTGCCCGCTCTTGAGCTGTCCTGGGGCCAAGCCTGCCTGTATGCACCGGAATTGATGCATGTGGAAAGGAGCATCCTCGTAGACCGCATTATTGCTAACCTGGTTGGCCATCAAGTTAGCCGTTATTCGTCTTCCCATTCAGGTCTTCTACGAATTATAACGCCATCTATCTGGGTTCGCCGTCCTGTTCACGATTCTGGATTCCAGTCTGGCAACGAGTCGCCCTTCGGACCTCCATATTCTTACCTCTATTCCGCCGACGCCGACGCATTATTCGGTCCTCATGCTGCGCACCGCGTGAAACAGAGACTTGTATCCCTCGACCCAACATCGACGAGTTGTGCATCGGACGCCATGCCTGCGAGTCAAGTGGATGCAGCGTTGACGAACGGTGATGATGGCCATGTCCACCCTGTCCCCCCTGCGCTGGGAAAGAAGGCGAAAGGAAAGAAGGCGATTGACTCGACTGAGGCCTCCAGGCTGTTGCAGGCTCGTATATCTCAGTTGGAACAGGATGCCGCCGGCGAGAAAGACCAAGAGCTCGAAATTGGTATGTTTGCGCCTTATCAACAGCTTTGGTACCACTGAAGCCACTTTATTCGGACGATTTGCCATGTCGAACTAGATCTCGAAGCTGACCAGGTTTACGCTCGTCAAATAGAGCGCGAAGTCAAGAGAGCAAACAGAGACTTGATGCAGCAGGTCGCTAAGATGGATGATATGCAAAAAATCGACCATCTTACTAAGCGTTCGAGCGAGCTGCTTGCTGATATGCGGCGTCTGGAAAAGGAGAACCAGAAAAATAAGAAGCGTGGTGACAGCCTCCAGAAGGAACGAGATAGTGGTCGAACCGAGCTGGGAAAGACTGCTGGGCTGAAGGAAAAGCTCGAAAAGTTGTGTCGCGAGCTTCAGCGCGATAACAACAAAATGAAGGTCAGTAAACAGAGTGCTTCCATCTCCATACAGGGCGAACGCGAATATAGTGTGCTGACGTGGGACGTTTTGCCGTGTAGAATGAGAACAAGGAGCTGCAGACCTTGCAGAAGCGAAACACGGTTGCTTGGGACGAAAAGTATGCGACACTGTTATCAAAACTAGAAGGCTATCAGGAGGAAAAGGATACGCCTCGGAAACAGGTCGTAGACATGGAAATGGAGGAGTTGTAAGTGATCGTTCAGTAGGCCACTGGTTGCACCTACTTGCGCTAATTGGTGCTATCGCAGGTTTCGTGTTCGATTCAAGTCATTCATCGAGCAGTATGAACTACGCGAGCTTCATTTCCATTCGCTTATGCGCACCAAGGAGCTCGAGGTCCAATACCACCAGTCGCGATACGAACGAGAAAGAAAGAACGCTGAAGGCGAATTAACAAAGACAAGGCATCTACAGGCGCAAGTGCAAGCGTTTACCAAGACTGAAGATGAACTTCGGAATCAGCTAGATGTCTATGTCGACAAGTTTAAACAGGTGCGCCGTAGACCCTGTTCTCTCTCTCGCCTTTATCGTTTTCTGTATATTCTCCTCTTTCTCTTTCTCTTTGCTCTTTTCCCTAAACTCTCTGTCAACCCTTTCCCCACTTCCCTCATTCATACGCTGTCTCCTCGGCGCAATTACAGAACTAATATCTTGGATGGCGCTACTAGGTCGAGGATACATTAAATAACAGTAACGATTTGTTTTTATCGTTCCGAAAAGAAATGGAGGACATGTCAAAGAAGGGCAAACGTCTGGAAAAGGAAAACGAGGCCCTCAAGAGACAGAAAGAAGCGACTGCGGCCAATATCATCCGCATGGCAGAAGAACGTCAGGGTTGGAAGAAACAGCTGGACGCGGCCGAGAAGAAGGTGGATAAACTTATGAGCATTATCCAGCAGATGCAACGTCAGGGTCGCAAGGGCCCTCCGGAATTAGCCAGCGTCATGGAAAGCACGTTTTTAGATGAGGGCACAGCAGAAGGAAACGATGAGAGCGACTACTCAAACGAAGGCGAGGGAGAAGACGAGGAAGAGCTTAGTGAGTTCGACGACGATACCGAGGAGGAGTCTCAACCTGTAGAGAAGAAAACGACCCCCATAACCTATGGGCCCGAACGACCTCCACTACCAACACAAAAGCAGCAACAGCTGCAGGTTACAGGTGCGACGACCAATGGACACTAGGATAACCTATTGGAGATGCTTCGCGCAATGGGTGTGTACGATGAACAAGCCGCCGAGTTATCCAAGCCTGACCTGGCTAGGTACATTTTTGAACAGGTGGATCGCATAAAGGACGACCCTGAAGCGGTGCAGCAGGCCTTGGCTACCATGCAATCGCATGTGCCGCTTGACTTATTGCGAACGCGGGTGTCCGAAGCAGTCCAGAATGACGAAGAGTATGACATGGACAGTTTCTGCAAGAGATTTGTGACCCAGTGGGGATAGTTTGGTTTGCTTGTCCCTGTGTCACGAGGTGTGGTGCTGTGCCCGACGCTGCTGGCTGTCTGTAACTATTGTATGTTTAATGTGAGGGATGAAATACTAGCCGGCCTTTCTTCCCGGCGTGGCTCCTCCCACGTGTGACGTGCAAAGCGAGTGATTGACTGAATCACGAATACACGATCAGGAAACTTGCCCATTAACGTTCGGAGTTTGCGGGGTACGTACCGGCTTGCTCGGAATTGACATTTCGATGAAACCCGTTATCGATAACAACGAATGTTGACAGCCTGTCAAGTCGGTCCCCTCGCCCAAGATGAAAGTGCCGCGGCCATTGCTTTGCCTCACCTTGCATCACGACAAGGATCCAAAGGTCCTGCACTTCTCGAAGCTATCACAACTGCAAGTTTTGTAGTTGAACGCTTTCGATATGGACTTTCTTCAGGTCAGTCTACGAGTCTTAGCTGCTGTAATTTCAAAAAGAGCAAAAAGAAACAGCTCGTCAACGTGTTTGACTCCCTCCCCGTCTTGCTGACCAAGTACGGAGCAGCGCCTCGCGCGATACCTCGATCGTCCCTTATTTCCCTGGAGGAAACTCATCCTCGGCTTCTCCATCGGCCAGTACATCTTCGAATCCTTCCTCACCCTACGTCAATACCGCGTCCTCCAGAGTACGAAGCCCCCCGCCGTGCTCGCCAAGGAAATCTCCCAAGAAACATTCGACAAGTCCCAAGCCTACGGCCGCGCCAAAGCCCAGTTCGAGATCATCTCTGGTCTATGGGCGCAGATCCAAAACGTAGCTTTTATCCAATACGATGTGCTTCCCAAGCTGTGGTCCCTGACAGGAGACTTACTGTTGCGATGGGCTCCAGCCCGATTCAGCGGCGAAATCTCGCACTCCATTGTATTTGTCCTGAGCTTTATCGTCATTCAGCAGGTTCTGTCGATGCCTACCCGCGTATACAACACGTTTGTTCTGGAAGAGGAATTCGGCTTCAATAAGCAGACGCCTGCGTTGTTTATCACGGACATGGTCAAGACGAATCTGCTGACGTTTGCGCTGGTACCCCCCATCTTGGCTGCTTTTCTGAAAATTATCCAGAAGACGGGCAATCAGTTCGTTTTTTACCTGTGGGTGTTTGCTGCGGGGTTACAGCTCTTTACGACGACGGCCTATCCCATCTTCATTCAACCCTTGTTCAATAAGCTTTCTCCTCTTGAGGAGGGTGAACTCAAGACCAAGGTCAATGGACTGGCTGCTGCGCATAAATTCCCGCTGCAGGACCTCTTTGTCATTGATGGGTCTAAGCGCAGTGCCCACTCGAACGCCTATTTCTATGGTCTGCCATGGAAGAAGCACATTGTCATTTACGACACTCTTATCGAGAAGACGGACACGGATGAAATCATTGCCATCTTGGCGCACGAGCTTGGACACTGGAAGTTAGGCCACACTACTCGACTTTTTGGAATTGGTCAGGTAAACACTACTCTCTCTCTCTATTTCTCTTTCTCTCCACCTCTCTCCCTCTCCTTTCTTCTCTCCTCCTAAAGGCTAGGCCTTTCTACTTCTCGAAGACCATCCAGGCTAACCCGTCTATAAGGCTCACCTCCTCTACGTCTTCTCACTCTTCTCCGTCTTCCTCAACAACAAGTCCCTCTACAACGCCTTCGGATTCTACACGCAGTACCCCATCATCATTGGCTTCATTCTCTTTTCAGATGCCCTCTCCCCCATGGACACCGTCATCAAGCTCCTCCTCAACATCCTCTCTCGCAAATTCGAGTTCGAGGCCGACGACTTCGCCAAGGGCCTCGGATTTCGCTCCGAACTCGCCAGCTCCCTCATCAAGCTCCATGCGCAGAACCTGAGCACCATGGACGCGGACTGGATGTACGCCAGCTACCACTTTTCGCACCCGCATTTGTCGGAGCGTCTCAAGGCGCTGGACTGGAAACCCACGGAGGCCTTGACGAGTGAGAAGGATGCTGATAAGAGTAAGGATGAGGATGGCGTGGCTACCGCTACGGCTACTGGTCGCGATGAGCTGTGAAGGGGTAGAGGGACGAGATACGGAAACAATGGAGATGGGTTAGGAAATGAGGGGTCAGATTCTGATGTCATTTCCTTCATGAAAATACCTTCGGGTTAGCGCTGCTTTCGTAAATGAGCTGATCGGGAATAGAAAAGGTCAGCCAGCGGACTGATTCAATGCAGAGGATCAATAAGTCGGTCCTTCATTCAATGCAAAAAAAGTCGAGACAGAAAAGTCAGCCAAGTCGAGATATATCACAAGAATAAAGTCAATTACCAACAACAAACCACCACGGTCGTGGATCTAGTGTGAAAGTGAAACAGGAAGCTGATTGACAGCCTCGTCTATGTTTGTTCTATGCTGTCCAAGCACGCGATGCGACTCTGCCCTAAAATGTTTCCCCGCAAGCCAGCTCATCTTTCAAGTATTCTATGTATAGACTACCACATCTTCCCTATTTGACGCTCAATCCTCATTATCCTCATCATCCGAGTCAAAGCTCCCTTCTGATCCTTCTTCACCCTCTTCGTCTTCATCTTCGTCTTCCTCCTCATCCTCCTCATCCTCCTCATCCCCCTCATCCCCCTTAAGGCCATAATCATCGTGGAAGTAGCTCAGCTCCCGTGTCTGGATTTTGTAGCCCATGTCCTTGAAGGCAGTTTCCATGTTCTACACCAAAATCAGTATTCATTGGGTCTTCAGGTCATGCTTTTTTTCTTTTCTTTCTTTCTTTCGGTGATGAAGGGGGGGGGGGGGGGGGGGGGGGGGGGGGTACGACACAGCAAAGGAAATGAAACAACACAGAATTCGAAATCACGTTCACAAAAGCGTGGCACATACCTCGGTCATCAACTTAGCACAAGTAATAACAACATTGCTCTTCCCCGGCTCAAAGCACCGCAGGATATACTCCTTGAGAGCCCCCTTGATCTCCTCCTCTGTTACAGCGCGCACTTTCCTAAGCACTTCCTTGCTCCAGTCCATGGGCAAGTTCCGTATAACGCTCTGCACGAAATGCTGCTGTGCGGCATTAGGCATGGTGGCTTGCTCATCGGCAAACATGACGACGATTTGGGAAATGGTGCCCTGGAGGAGGTGCTTGTCGATGGGGACTTCGCCGGTTGAGATCTTGTGGATGGCGTCTCGGGAGGCGGAGATGGCCTTATAGGCGTCGGGGGAGCGATAGACACGGTAGGACAGAATTCCTGAGTCGATGTTGCGGGAGAAGTACGAGCCATAGGCGTAGCCGGCGCCACGGACGGCGTTCCAGAGAGGACCTTCGACGGTTTCTAGATAGCCAATGGCGACCATGATGGCGGCGAAGCTGGGGTCGGATAGGGAGGTGATGCTTGGTGCAGTGCTGACGGAGTAAGAGCTCTCGAGCGTGGTCATGGGGACGATGATGGCGCCCACGGAGCCGGGCTGGCGGCCTTCATCGTTTAGGAGGTCAACAAACTTGGGAATGGTGACCATTTCGTCCTGGGATGTCGTCAGGGCTTCGGACAGCGTGTCCCATGTGGCGATGGGCTTGTCCAGCTTCGACACGTTGGCGGTGACCAGGATTCGCATGTTTTGGAACGTGAAGAGATACTTGCGTATCGTTTTGAACCACTCGACTACTTTCTCCGGCTCGCTCTTGAGAAGCTTCTTCAGGCGCTTCAAGTAGACAGCCTTGACGAGCGTGCGCCTCGCAACAGCCAGGGCAGACTTGTCCATGTGGATGGCAGAGTCGATCTCAGAGGCCATTCCGCGTCCGTCTCGCTTCTCTTCGGGGATGTCGGCCAGGGCCTTGTTCACGGCAGCCTTGAGACGCTGGGGGTCAAAGACGGAGTCGAACATCATGGTCCTCAGCCAGTTCACGGCGGCGGCGTATTTTTCGGGCTCGACTTGGAACTGGATCAGGAAGCCGTTGGCATCACCCCAAGATCTAGATGATCCAATGCTGTAGCCTACGCTGTCTCGTTCGAGCTCCATGACTACTTGTTCAAAGTCAATCTGTTTGCCGTCCCTGGTGATGTGGGTGTTGAAGAAGTTATCACTGAAGATGGACAGGAGCGGTTTCAACTGCACGGGAACCTGTGATGTACCCATATGAATGTTCACGTGCACAAAGCTGGTCGGTACATCTTCAAATTGGATGAAGAGCGGCAGTTTTCCATCCGGGGAAGAGTCAATGATCTTTTGTGCTGGACCGGTTCCAAGGCCGACTGATCGAGCCCGACCAGATCGTGCTGTGTCAGATTCGATGAAATGGATGGAATCAGTGCCAGGGACGTCCCATCTGTCAATGACATCAGCAGGGATAGGCTCGTCGTTTTTCTTCTTGGCGTCTTCGAGTTTCTTTGCCAACTTTTCCAGTCCTTCCGTTCCCAGGTGCTCTTTTCTCTTGGAAATTCGGTCCTCTTCTTCACTCTTCATCTTCTTGGCGAGTGTGTGCGAGGGCTTGCCCAATACGGACACATGGTGAGCGTCTGCAATCCACTTGCTCAAAAACGCCCGCCACTGCTCGTCTGTCCACATCTCCAACTCGTCGTACTCATTGAGAGTCGCAAGTTCCCTGAGACTCGACCCGTCTCGCTTACCAAAGAGATAGTCGGTGATGATGTTGGTAGCGTAAAATGATTCCGACGTCTCAGCATGGTACTTGACTTGGCGCTTCTCCCGCTTGATGCAGTCGAGCATGTAATCCATGTCCAACGGTTTCGACGCCACCTCCTTGAGAAGCTCAAAGAGTCGCTTCTCGACAAATTCCAGCTTCTCCGTAGCAACACCTGTAGGCTGAATCCATATGACCGAATTAGGGCGCGCGTCCCACCACTGGACTATGGAACTGGCAAGCTCTTCCTTCTCCACCAGAACGTTCTCGAGGATTGAAACCGAAGAGCCACACAAATATGTCAGCAAGATGCTGAGGGCCGACGTAGCTATCAGGTCGTTGCAATTGGGGCCAAAGAATCCAATGAGGATCTCGCCGACAGACTCGTCTTCTTCGGGAAACTCGGCGGTGGTGACGATGGTTTCCTTCAAAGCCGGTGGCTGTGCAGAGTCAAGCCAGGGTCTAAAGAGAGTAATTTGCTTAGCCAAGTGTCTGAAAAGCGCGCTTCGAGGTGTCCAGTCCTTGCTTCTCATTTCAATATACACATATTGCAGGACCTACCTTTGAAACTCTGCATCTAGAGGAGGTATGTCATCTTTGACGCCCTCTTCGAATTCATCCAGGATCTGCAGCAGGTTTTCATGGTCAGTTTCTCCGACAATGACCAGACACAAGTTTCGCGGCTGGTACATGTCGCGGTGGAACTGGCGGATCCTTTCTGGTGTGAGGACACGCAGCGCTTCCGTCATACCACCTGTCTCATAGCGGAATCCAACGTCTTGAGGGTACAACAAACGGCGCGCCTGGAGTTCCATGATCTCTCCGCTGCGGAACTGTACAGCTTGCATCTCGGAATACACAACACCGGCATCATTTCCTTCGCCATCTATGTGCCAGACCTCGGTAGCAATAGCTTCATTTGTAATGGTGGGTAGAATGATGTGCTCAAGGTAGACAGGGAGAACTTGAGCAAATCCCTCCCATCCTGCAGTCTCGAGAGTGTACGCGGTGTGGTCTGTTGCTGTCCAAGCATTTGTCCCAGAGTAGGCTCGGGAGGAAAGCTTATCGAGGAGACCCTTGAACTGGTAGCTTTTCGAGCCCATGAAGATCAGGTGTTCCAGAGTGTGAGGCGCGCCTGAATCGTCTAGGATTTCCGTAGCCAGCGTAAAGTATCCATTGATCTTCGGCCCTTGGCGGTCAGCAACAATGACTTGCATGCCACTTCTCTCAGACACATATTGCGTGATGGTACATGGCGCATAATCCGTGGCAAAGCTTTGGACTTTGCGGAATTGCGGCTGCCGAGTTGTGGAAGGCATAGTGAAATAATATGCCGATGCAACCTTGCGCCTAAGACCCAAATTGCCTTTCATCTGTTAGCCCCTCTCCGCGGGAATCCGAGCTGGACGGGGAGAGACGCAAAAAGTAAACATAACAAGAAGGCGAAAAACAAAAGGTGGCCGAGACAAGGTGGCCGAGACAAGGTGGCCGAGACAAGATGGCCGGAGCTATCTCTCGTATATATGGAGATCGAGTGTACTCCATCTAGCCCATGGGAATTGGACGTTGTCCTAGGCAGGGTAGAACATTCTCAATGTCACGATGGTATCAGTGACTCTTGAACCTGGGCAATGGATTCCAACGGCCATAAGCCACGTCCAGACCACGGGACGGCATAGAACGTACGGTTGCAACCCAGCCTACGACATAAACCACCGAGAAGCGGCATGCAGACGAAGCCTCTTGAAGGGACGGAGAGTGGCACGAAGTCATGGGCGTGGGATAGTTACGGATTCCGAGCTATCCAGCTCTCCACTCACCTGCCGTTACACGTCCAGAATGCGCGGACAAGAATACGAGAAAACACCAACGCAAGAAGCTCCTGAGGATCGGATGGCTCAAAAAGAAATCGCGATGGTGTGGACGTGTGTGTGGACGTGTGTGTGGACGTGTGTGTGGACGCGTGTGTGGAAGGGGTTGACAAACAATCGTAGCCGGCCGAGAAAGTGGCTCAGGACTCAGGAAGGGCCTAATCAAGACGAGGAAAGGCCGTCAAAATAGTTACCCCGCTGCTGTCACTTGCGGGCATTTGCAGATGACTTTTTCACACGGACACACGGTCAAAACGCTAAGGTATGGGACGAGTCACGACCACGCACGTGTACGACAGCTTGGACGTGGAAGGAAAACTGGGCTCTGCTGTACGACTAGAATATCACTCAAGATGACCACGAGGAGGCATCAGCGCGCAATGGATAGCAAATCCTCGGGTGATGAGATTTCCGGCACACGGAGCTGAGCTTTTCAAAATGCATATGCCCCCTCCACTTTGTGCCCTTTGTGCCTGGAGCCTCTGCTGGAGAGTTGCACGCGTGACGCAGCACAAGTCGCACAAGTGGCATCTCAACTTGCCCCACTTCCCAATGATGGATGACCTTCGGAAAGTTGACAGCGAAAGTTGAGAGCGAAAGTTGACAGCGAGAGTCCGGGATGCCGCTGTAGCAGCAGCGAATCGCTTTCTCAGGCGCGCAATCACCCAACCCAGATGTCATGACCTCTCCGCGCGTCGTACAACATTGAGCCCGTCTACATACCATTTGCCACCCAACGCGACGGAAGAAACATCATCGTCATCCCCGCGCGCGACGCCACAAGCCATGGCCACTGCTGCAGCACCCCAACAGCTCAGCGATGCCATCGTCAACTTTTCGCTCGAGAGCCAGTTTCCCGAGCAAATCTCATCGCTACCACTCGTTTCGGAGATAGATCTCCAGCCTACGATTGAGGCACTGGAAGAGGCCAAGCGCAATCTCGAGGTGCGTGAGCCGTGAGCCGTGAGCCGTGAGCTTGGTATTCCGTCTGAAAAAAAAGATCAGAAACGAGAAGAAGAAACTATTCGCTTACACTGCGGCAGAGAGAGGTCCATACTATCAACGAAGAGACAAAAGACCAGGTCAGTTCCTGGGCTCAGCACGCGAAGGCCTTGCAGGAGGACATCATCCGCTCCAAGACGATTGCGAATGACATTGTACGACAATCGGAAGCGCCCGAAGTATCCGGAGAGGCTATCGAAGATGCTGAAGAAAAGGTGCAATTTCTGAATCGCGAAGTGCAATACAGTCAACAGATACAAACCGTGCTGGCGAAAATCAAGGGCTTGGACGAGCTTCTGATCCAGGTCGAAACGGCGCAGAATGATGGGCGGGTCCTGGAAGCTCTGCGCCTTCTTGAACGTGAGTGCAAGCATTTTCAGAGCGTCCAATGATGCGCAAACAACCGGAGTATGTTATTCTAGTAATGGCTAACAATTGACAGAATCATGGAATGCCTTGGACGAGGTGGGCGTGAGCAAAACATGTCGAATTGTCAAGATATTGGACCATCGAGCTTTTGCGTTGAAAGCAAGCATTCACGAAGTATTCACACAGTTATGGAAAGAATTGGTTCACTTTAATGTCGAGGACGGGAAAGTAACCATTCGCGCGTCTCTTCCTGGTATGTACGTGGGGTGAGGCTTTCCAAACCTGGAGGAAGAACCTTATGAGCTAACGTGTCGTAGCAGGCGGCATGACTCTATCAGAGGCCGTGATTGCGCTCAAAGCATACAAAGAAACCGACGAGCGCATGGAGCAGCTATGGAGGAATCTGAACGGGGCCATAATTTCGCCGAGAATGGACAAAACCAGGCAAACCCAATCCGGTATCAAGGTCAATGGAGATGAGCTGGCCTTGTCAGGGCAAAACGACTCCTCTGTTGAATCGCTCCTGTCTGACCTGCAAGACATTTTGGCCTTTGTGTCGAAAAAAGTGCCAGAAGAATTACTCAGCGGGCTGGGACGATTTATGATGGTAGATCTGATACCAAGGTTGATCCAGCAGTGGCTGAACCCGGCCGTTCCATCATCGCTGAAGGATATGGCACGATTCCAAACTATGACGCAGAGCGTACAGGCATTCTGTGATGCCCTCGAAACGAATGGCTATAGTGGCTTCGAGGCCCTCAAGGAATGGGTTAGCAAAGCACACATGACGTGGCTGGGACGGTGCCGAGAGATGGCTCTAGATACCGTTCGAACGAAGCTTGTTCAAGGAATCGGAGAGGCAAGGCTCGTGGAGAGGATCGAAAAGCACATGGTGACCGTCTCGGAG
The DNA here is from genome assembly GCA_018360055.1 of Claviceps monticola. NCBI lineage: Eukaryota > Fungi > Ascomycota > Sordariomycetes > Hypocreales > Clavicipitaceae > Claviceps > Claviceps monticola. The sequence continues at coordinate 31,935 of SRPP01000206.1, forward strand.
GGTAACGAACTAGCAACTACGGGTGCTGGTGCCTCGGCCGACACCAACGACTGGGGAGCTGCCTGGGATAACGCATGGGATGATGAAGAAGGTGCGAAGGATTCACGAATGCCAACGGAGGCTACAGATGCTATAGATTCCAATCGACCAGCAACGGCTAACGAAGATGACGGCACCGATGCTTGGGGCTGGGGAGAAGACGATGGACCTGCTGCCGAAGACCCCAGTGAGCAAGTCGACGCGCCGAAGAATGCTGATGATGCACCAGTGGAACAAGTAGAGAAAGGCAAAACCGACGATGATGATGCCGGTGCCGATGCATGGGGCTGGGGCGACGAAGATTTGACCGCAGAGCCGGAGCAGACGAAACAGTCTTCCCCAAAAAAGCCGAAGAAAACAACCCGTCCCGAAGAGAAGAAGGAGCTCGTTTTCAAAGAAAAGTATCGCATCTCGTCCATGCCGGAGCCGGTCCTGAACATGATTACTGCCACGTTGGAAGACGGGGCGACTTTGATCGAGGAGAAAGACAAGTATCAGCTGATTGCGTCTACCGCACCTGGTCTTTTCAATTTGCCAACCCTGGTATTGGCGCTCTTCAGAGCCATCTCGCCCTATTACTACTCCTTGGCTGTTGGCGGTAATATGTAAGTGTTGGACACAAACCCCCATTCTTGACCACTACGAATGCCCTCGAGGTGTCAACCCCGTGAGGTTCTATTCACTAATCACTAGACAACACCATCATACAGGTACTTGTACAATGACGCCATGTACATGGCGGAACAGCTGACCAAGTTTTCCGAGGCCTGGAAAGAACGGGAGGATCTCCCGGCGCGGGCCAAGACCATGCTACGCCTAGACAACGACGTCAAGACGCTCGAGAACTTTGCCAACCGGAGCTACGCAAACGAGATGACGTTACAGCGAACTGTTCTGCAAGACCTTCTCGGCAGCTCACAAAGCATCGTTCAGCAAGACGACGCAGCCGGCGCTATAGAAGCCGGGATAGCACGCATCCGATCCATGGCCAGCACGTGGGAAAGCATCGTGCCCCGCTCCGTCTGGTCCCAGGCCATCGGTTCCCTGGTGGACGCTCTCGCGAGCCGCATCGTGACGGACGTGCTGGATATGGCCTCGATAGGCCAGGACGAGGCGTATCGAATCGCGCATCTCATCGTCACGACCACGACGCTCGACACGCTCTTCCTGCCCAGCAAACTCGCCGGCACGGAGCCTATGCACAACGAGGTGCCCACCACGGAACAGTATGCGCCGCACTGGCCGCGGTTAAAGTACCTGGGCGAGATTCTGCAGAGCGATCTCAACGGCATACGCGCCTTGTGGTGCGAGCAGAAACTGAGTGACTACTTTACGGCGCAGGAGGTGGTGGATCTGATTCAGGCTAGTTTTGAGGATAACCCTCGCACGAGGCAGATGATTTGGGAGATTGAACAGGCGCCCTATCCTGCGGTTGATGGGTGAAGAAAGAGGTAGTCCGGAGGTGTCATTGCAGGAAGGGCTGCGAAGGTATGGGAAATGTCGTGGATGGGGGTGTGTGGTATTCGTTGTGGGTGGGTGATTATGGCCAGAGCAGCTGTGTACACGTACATGCAATGGAAGGGTTTTGGAAAAGCCAATGTCGCCAGTGACTCGCCACGTATGCTAGGCACACACACAAGAGCACTTGTCATGTATGTAATATCAAGCCAGCCGCGTCAAACGCTACAGCCTACACCCGACGCCTTCTATGCCTCCATACCCCTCGTTCCGTCCGTCCGCCCGCTGATGCATTAACAAGATGTACATACATATATGTAGCTATGTATGTACATACCTCGACCGAAACTCCCCGCCCTCCGCCGTCCCTGAACTTTCCCCAGACAGGCAGAAGCCGCGAATGGTGAAACGTGGTGCCAAGGGGAGAGAATTCCGGAGATGAAAACAGTCTTCTGCATTCCCGTCCGCGTCCCCACGTGAGCTATGCACCATGTACTATGAATATGTATGTATCATGATATTATGTACCTGCATACATGTAACATACCTACCTAACGGACAAGTAATCCATTCATACGGAATACTCAAGTTACTAATTAAAATGCAATATCAGAGAAAAGACAAGCTGAGTCTCGACGAAACGTTTCATCGCATCTAGCTCATCTAGTCCCCGTGTCAGATACGGTATTTACCTCTACATATTACATACCAAGTTGACTACCTACCCCAAGACCCACACGACTCCCGACTCCCGACTCCGGACTTGACCACCCTGCTCTGCAAAGATATCCCTTGTCATTCTGCCGCCAGCATTGGAACAGAAGAGCCCATGCATTTCGATTGATCAAAGGCGCATTCAGTGGAGAAGGGGAGAAAAGCCGTCCTTGTACGGATTACGATGCGCTTCTTTTCATTGGTGTGAGGTCGCGAGACGCGCTTGCACGGGATGCCGGTTGGCTCTCGGGGGGGGGAATACGCATAGCGCATCTATTATGCGATTCTTCAAGCATGTCAGGACTCGGAACGTGTAAGATGGTCAGACCCATGCCAACTTGTGACCTCATTGGCACAAATACGTTCCTACACGCCTTGTTCTTTGAACTTTCCCTCCATTGACTTGCTTGTCCGAGACATTACTTCGGAATCTACTTCCAAGTTCTTGGATGACTATTAAAAGATTATAAGATGGAGAAAAACTTGTGGGGGATAGACGCCTTGCCTTGTTGTTAACAGCATGAGCTCTTCTCATTTGCGGCTTTCCCAATGTCCACCTCCCGAGTCCTTGCAGCCTTATATCATCTACAGCTATGCTCCTATCCAATGTATCCATACGGATGCATAGAGAGATCCCGGCAGTACAAACGCGGGATACTACATATAATGGATGACCTGCATTTGCGATGCGGCTGCCGAGTTCCGGCCCGGGGCGTGGGGTCCGAAGAGTCTGTATTCGCCCCTGGCCCCCTGATATGAAGAATCCTCGAAAAAAAGAAAAAAGAAAAAAAAAAACAGCCATCTCGATGCCTTTCGCTGCTCTCGATTCGTTCTTCGTTCCGATTCATGAATTGTATTGTCGCTTCTGTTTGTTATACGAGGACATCTTTACTTCATTTGGCATTTGACTTTGCGACAACTCACAATCCTTCGCTCGCGGCATACCCGAATCGAATGCAGCAATCCATCGGATTAAAAGAATACAGACCTGACAAGAGACACAAAGGTAAGCATAAGCATGGTGGCGTTCAATGACGGAAACACGTTGGACGGGATTGACTCGACATTGCTGCATTGACTCTGCGCGGCTGATAATAGCTCGTCTGAAGGTATCACCAGATCTCACACGAGACAGAAGTCAGATGGAAGAGTACACGACAGGACCCCCCTTCCGGCAGGCGATGTTCTATCACAGTTGATGAATCACTTATCAACCATGCCAGCAGCTAATGCCACTTTTTGGGTCCTCTTGGTCTTTATTCATTTCTTTTGGGGATACGTCGTCCACCTACGCGTGCTGTGGCTCTTTGCGTCCTCCACTGTCACGGCGAAATACCTATCCTGGCTCATATCGTCATTTTTTTTTACGAATACACCACTCCACAGAACGCAAGGGATCTGTGTGTTTGCGTTCATATCTTGAAATATTTCTGTCACGTAACTCTTTGTTGCGTTGCGTTCTCCTTGACTAGGCTGGCTCCTTGGGCAATAGGTCTCTTGTATGTAGTTGTATGTCCCCGGCACGGGGGAGCCGCGAGAGGCGCCTCGGCTGAGACGAACCAAGTCGGATCTCAGACAGATCCGAAACCTTTTCAGTAGGTATGATACGGTTAGCTTCGGGCCAAGACCTCTAGATTGTGGGCGCGCTGTGCGCAGATCATCTAGACCAGTTGAGGCCTTGTTCTGACATCTCCAACCTTGAATTTGGCGATGGCTCCTCTAATTTATTATTTTATGCCGCGAAGAGGCCCCAACGGCGGGATGGTGTACAAGACGACAATGTCTGAGTTGGTTAGCCGACTCCAAGGCTCGTTTATTTCGTCATTGTTCTCCACTGACTTACTTCTAGACGGCATGTACGGAGTATATACAGCATGAAAGCACTAGAACCGTTGATGGTGTACGGATTCGGTGCCTACGCATCCCGTGAGCAACAACCCAAAACATCATTCGGATCTGGTATCTCTGTATACCGGTAGCTGGTCAAGTTGAGTCCTAGCCACGGTTTACGCACGCGACAAGTTGAAACAACACTGATATGAGACGTTCCAGGAATAAGGGCAGGCAATGAATGGCCCCTGGCTACAGGACCATACAACCCCGACCATGTATGTATATGATACAGATCTAGTAGACCTGCCTTCCAAGTTCCAACCCTTCAGCATGTGTAAACCCCGCCTAGTCTGGCAACATCCACTAGGGGTAAGCGGCAGTTCCCTTCCCTTGCAAAGCGATGCCAAGGGTCCCCCGTCTGTGTAATGTGCCAAGGGCGCGCAGCGCGTATGTGCATGTGACGAGTCAAATTTGCATATCGACACGTGGATGCTCTGGGATTCTGGGCTAAGGCTTCGCAGGATGGCTTTTTGTGTGTGCGCCCGTTGACCTATGGCCGTTGTGGCGCTGCCCGCGGCATGTTGTAAACCGTTGAAGAGGATATCGCGGCGCCGCAAAACACCGTGATTCTGTGCTGCCCTGTGTAACACTACAACACTTTTGTCCATCGCGGCAGATTTGAGGCGGTCATCTCGCTCTACAGTGCCAACTGTATCGGAATCTCACTACTTCTGTTTCGACATAGCCGCCCTAGGAGATACGATCCGACGATAGAGGCTAACTTCGAGGGTCAGACCTGTAGTTGTATTTCTCAAACGATGTCCTATGTCAGGACGATTGAGGCCATCAATCGTATACAAGTATGCGAAATCGGGCTCTGGTCGAATTCCTCGTTTACCCTCCTGTACATTTGTACCACAAGCCTGGAGACCAGCTATCCTCATCTTTAGCTGTCTCCCAGGTTATGGTTGAGGATGGGCTGTCATGTTGGACAAACCCGCCAAACCCGGGCCGGGCTTGCACATATCCGCGCTCCTCCATGATAGGCTCTTCCTTCTTTGTGCTCTTCTTCTACTTTGCGTCATCGAACGACTTCAAGTAGAGCCGAGCACAAGGTATAACCCAAGAGCCCGGCGCTCTTGCAGCATCAGACAGTTGTCAAAGTAGACACCTACGCGGTCGTGATGATGAGTTGTATCAAGTGATGAGTAATGGCGGCGCAGTTCGTAGTACATATCTAGTTGTAGCTCACTGACATCCTCAATTCTGGGCTTGGATGGAGTCCTTCTGTTCAAGCGTTCGATTCGACCTACTCAGAGAGAGAGAGAGCGCCGCCTGTGACGGGTATGTGGCTATGTGCGTCTTACATGCTCCCCGCCATTCGACATCACCCTGTCCTGTAAGCTCTTTACCAGCCTCACGGCCTCTCGCCCTCTTATTCGTTCGCGCTGCGTTGTGTCGCAATGCACATGTGCACAACCCGAGGTAGAGCTAGATTTTGAGTGCCTCTCGGACCATCCAGCAGCTGCCACGATTGCGGACCGAGATACCCACGTGAGGTGAGTTTGCAGGGGTTTCCCAGGGCTTTGGCCAAAGGAGTCAAAGGACAAGGGAATTGATACGCATGTACAGTAACAATTCGCCTTTGCCTAGTGTCCTGTGCTGTATGGCAAAACACACGAAGCCAAGTTGTCAAGTTTGCCATGTCAGCATGGCCTGCATGTCTAGCGAGGTGCACGTGGTTTTTCCGCACCACTTGCTCGTGAAAACTTCCATGGAATGCAACGCAAGCGCGTGTCGACACGGCCTTCATCCGAATCTGGAAATGGAGGGTAAACGAGGGTGTCCATGAACATGAGAATGGTCAAACATGTTCGAATAGCATGCTTGCCTTACCACTGCTGGCAGCGTGGTAATACAGTATAATACAGTAGTAGTAATACTGTCTCATGAATAGTCCTGACGTTTTGAACTTCAGATACATATTACTAAGTCGAAGTCGAGTCCTCTTCATCCGCAATGTCGCATGCCAGAGCTCGTGAGTCGTGACCGGCCCAGTTTCAGCCCAGTTTCAAGGTTGCGAGGTTACGTGCACCGACCTTCTCACAAGCGCATAGAGATAGAGAATGAAAAGATGGCAAGTCCGTCGTTGTGCAAGATTGTTTTTGGGTATATTCCACAGAAGCTCATTATGTCAATACTTCCAGGCAGAAGCTTGCAAGTTGGGCAACAAAGGAATGCAAACAAACTCTCCACCCATCAGCGCTAGGTGCCTGGAGGTACTCCGTATGTAGGTAATCATTTGCCACAGTGCGCCGACGCTTACATACTTCGCCAACTAAATTGCCAGTGATTGAGGCTGCTTCCCAAGGTTGACTGCAGTCCTTTGCGCCTCGTTCCATTGACCTAGAGGCTGGACCGAAACCTGGAAACCCGAGATCAGACAAGATGACAACGTGGAGAGTCTGAGAGAAGCAGGCTGACTCTAAGGCACCAAGATATAGAGTACCTGCATACTCCGTAGAGTAGGTACATGCTATGTTTGTACGTAGAAGACAAAGGTGAAAAAGTAGAGCTTCGAAAACTTGGGATGCCCACGGACTCGAGTTCTCGTATCCCTGGTACATAGATTGGGTAGAATGGCTATGTACAAATAAGTCGCTTTGTACGGAGTGATAATAAGACATGTACATACATACCTATTGGACACATGTACAGAGTACCTCATAGGTAAAAACTCAAGGCGCAACCCAACCCGGACATAGGCTTTTATTGGTGACGTCACCTGTATAGGCTGATTATGGGTGCCGGTGGAGGCGTCTTGTCGCACGGCTCCTTGATCTTGAAGCCATTGAGGCAAAAGACAACAACTTCACTGTGCGTATTCAATCAAGTATGTAGGTACTTTTGCAGCGTTATCTATCCTACTTTCAAGTCCTCAGTTCTCAAATAGCATGGAAATAGCACAGGTAGGTAGCTACGGTAGCAATAATGGGGCTATGTATTTATGTACTCCGTACATGCACATGCACGCACGCACGCACGTAGCCCCCGACGCTACGATTCATCTGTACCTTGGCTTCGCTAAGCAAATCCGAGATCTGGTTGGATCTGACCAGTTCCTGCACCACGCGACGTGCTCCGGCAGCTGCACATGCATGTATGTACTCCGTACTTTACTAATTCCGGGGCACGCAAAAGTCGGTGAAAGTACATACAGCAGACTGGGCACTAGCCTCTAGGTATAGTTGGTTTTGCTTCACATCTTTTCGCATGATGTGATAATATGATGCAAGAACACCATTATTGCAGCAATATTACGTGCGAGTGACGAATCGAATGTTCTACGCGACCTTGACCACGCCGAGCATCATTGCGACTGGGTCCTGGACTTGGCGTGTGAAACGTAGGTACATATGAGGTAGGAGGTATGTATTGCCTGGCTGCGTGCGAGGGCGCCGAGGTGCACAGTGTAGACGGCATTCGGGACCGGTGAGTCCAAGAAAACGGAGAGCTCGGGGTTCCCTCGTATCCTTGGACCTTGACTCATCTCGTCGGTTGGTGGGGAGCTCCAAGCCCCTGTTGTCGCGAGAACTTCAGAGCGTAATTCTTGGCGCCACGGTTGGATGGCCGAATTCATCATCTGAATTCGTCGGCTCAGGGCTCCGGAAACACACATGGTGGCGAACTCACGTCGTACCTCTTAGCAGATCTCAGAAGCCCCAAAGCATGTTGTTATGGACACTAACCTCAACACGCGTTGATCATGTTGATTGTTGATGCAATGGATCAACGGAGACGAGGATGAGTTGTGATGCGTCACCGTTTGCGTCTTTTCCAAAGCTTGGGTGGGCTGCTGGGAGGAAAAAGGGGGTTGGGGGGGACTCGATGGATGGGAAGTTGTGAAGGCGCTTGCAGCGAGACCCGATAGTTATGCGGGGTGCATCGGAGCACAACAAGGCAACAAACGAAATGGAAGAGAAAATTTAAAAAAAAAAAAAAAGTACTCCGTAAAACAGAAGAAAAAAGGGAACCAACCTTGAATCGGGAAGCCGTGTTTGGCTCCGCTTTAGCCTTTGAAGCTTTCAACTTGTTACTTTGGTGGCCAACTTGCCTAGAGGCGCCCCGGAAAGAATGGGGGGTTTCAACATCGAACGACGCGACGACGGGAAAAGTTAAAACCCATTGCATGGCCTTCGTAAGCATAGCAGCCTTGACCTACGCCCAATCAATCGCATTGTGGCGTACCTATCTATGTATCTATCCTCGACTTGGCCAGAAGCATTAACTAAGTTGCTCAAGTGTCAAAAGGCACCGAATTGTGTTCAGCGCAGCATTCATGAAACCTCGTGCGCTATACCTAGTGTTTGTCGGGTTCGGAGAGATCGGGGCCGGTGACCCGATCTTGTCGAAGAATAACATGGCGGAGGGGGAAGACATGCTATGTGACGTTTTTGGGGCGCTCTGCTTACATTGACCATTGACAAGTCAATGCCGAACATTCACTTGAAAACTGGAAGCCGGTAACGGACTACGCACTAGGTGCTAAATAAGTCGAACGCCACTCATTTCTGAGAGAACCTTCTGTTGCAAAGGTACATTAAGGTACATTCTCTGTTGCCATGGTCACTGGTCAGCCCATGATCAGCGTCTTTCGTCAGAGGTTGGAATTTTTCTCGACGCCAGTCTTCTGTCTTCTATCTATACTGGAGAATGCTGAATTCCATTTTTTCGTCACGTGATCCACCCATCACTGGGAACTGTCGGGAGACCTTAAGGAGCACCTCAATAACTGCCTAATCACCACCCTAATTGCCTAAAACAATATAGTGCGTTTCTGGTGCCCTGCTAGCGCGATACATACTCTATCTAGCGCTTGCCTTGGAGGTAAGGACCCCATCACGCGGCGCGTCGCGTCAACAACACT
>SRPP01000207.1:0-40407 GCA_018360055.1 Claviceps monticola
GCTACTGTTAGGGTTACAGTAGGTTTTACAGCCAAATCATAGCAAAAGCGGGCGGATTTGGTCCGTGCGCTCTTGTCGAGAAAATTGTGTAGAGGGGAGAGTTAAAAAGCCCTGGTGTAAGGATGCAATAAGAGGATAGATAGGTGTGCATATGTGATATCTCGATGATGATGCACTCATTATCGATCCTATCACATCTTGACACCTATCTTCGTGTTGCACTTTCACACCTTGGCTATCGGGCAGCATCTTACAGTCGTCCAGACAGTTCTTCTCTTACCGCAACCTATATGCGATTTGGGCACAGGAAGTTCTAGTTCCCAGTCGGAAGATTTTCAAAAGTCCAACACCGATGAAGAAACAGTTGGATGACCCTTGGTGTAACTTGTTGCGAGATGTGTGTGATTCTTGGCGAGAAAGCTGAAGCCTCGTGGGCTGCATGATCATGCATATGCAGTTGCATCTATTGCATCTATTGCATCATCTCGTTTGATACTGGGGTCAGTGGTGGAAGCCGCAACAACAGAAGGCTCAAAAATGGGTTTCGCAGAACGTGTTGGCGAACTGGGACGTGAGATTATCCCTATTACATACATAGATACCTAGGTAAGCGCTTCGATCATCGAGTAAAGTCAACTTGTGTAACATATCCCCGTGGGAAAGAGCAGCCTTCGTTTGTCGTCCGGCACAAAGGCCAAGCAAAAGACCAATCCGAATGCTTCTGCTTCTCTCTTGGACAAAGTCGTGCTGTGCACAGTGTGAGTCGACTGCCGAGAGACGGTTGGTGTGGCAACAGTTGCCCGCAGTCGATTCGCCATGTGGAGAAACTTAAAAACTTGTTGCACTTTTTACCCACGAGTAAGAGACGGCCAGCGTTGCTCAACCCCTGGAGGACGACCCGTCGGCCAAACTTAATTCTCGAGGGACTCAATCAACTTGCCATTCGGCTGGGTTTTCCATTGGTAATTAATGCATATGTACAGAGTATGTGATGTCCGCAGCCCACAGAAGCTGTTTTTTTTTTTCGCACGCGCCTCTTGCAGGCGCCATTAAACGAAGCGTTCTGCGAAGAACAGACTAGACAAGGAACGACGTCATCCGAGGCTTGAGAATACATCAGGTGGACTCGGCGAATCCGTCTCGAATGACGGCTCAGCCACTGCACTGCCGTCATTTGAGAGTTGAGAGTTCGCGGCTCGTGGGGCCTCAATGCCCAAGGCAATCCGGGTCATGCCATCGGAGAATGCATAGACGATAACGTTTAACGTTATGTAGTGGTCTTCGAATGGCTGATCGGCTGCCTCAGTTCGTAAGTTTGTGTTGATGGCAAGGCCTGGGTGGCATGAGTGGGCGCAGCTTCGAGAATACGTCACCTTAAACATGAAAGAAAATTGAGGAGCAGAAACGGGAGGCATCATCAGCCGCGCGCGCGAATGCTCCCCGCCACAAACGCGATACCCAGCAGGTACTTCTTCACACATACACTGCAGAACCAAGTCTCGAGTACCTCCCCAGTCCATATTGTACCTAGTTAATGCCCTTGAAGGACGTGCAACCTTCACTTCAACCAACCTTGTTGTCTGGCAAAGGGACGAGGCAACCCCGTTTCCCCCTGCAGCTTGGCGCGAACCAACTTGAAACTCGAGTGACTTCCTCAGTGTTTACCTACATATGTACATAGTACTCCGTATCTGAGGTACATACTCTGTACTTTCGCTCACAACTTGAACCCCACAATCTTTTCTTGTCTGCTCCCTGCTCCCTCTTTGTTTTCCAGTCCTTTGTTGGCAATCCGCCATCAGTCTTCTTTATTCTTCTCGTGCCCTGGTGCGCCATAGCCCTTATGAATATTTACTGAAAGGCGCTGGTATCCACACATCGCTTCACTTCGAGGGCCGAGACGCGAGCCCTTGTTTTGATGACGACAAAGGAGCCAGGTTCAATTTAAAAGATCGCAACCTCCTTGCCGTCGCAAAAGCTCGAGCACTGCCACCGGCCACGCGACGACTTCACTTCTGCCACTGAGGATTCGCGGCTCATTGTTCGCCGGTCTGTGCGAAACGTCACTTCGTACCACTATCCTTCATCTTTGCGTTCTTCCGTCGCCACGCCAAGGGTGATACGATCGAGTCGCGTGCTTCGAGAACCCCGTATATCGCATCCAAAATCGACGGTATCACTGTATCTCATTTTGAATCATTGGCAAAATGTCGTACGGACGATTACCACCCAGTAAGTTATCCTTTTTCGGATATGGCCCGAGATCTATGACTCCGGAGTCCGCTGAGGCGTCTCGGCGATCACCTCGATCACCTTGCCCCCAGACAGACCCCTGCATCTTTAATTACACGCTTTTTAAAGACCAGACCCTAATTCATTGTCGGGCGGGGGGGGGGGGGGGGGGGGGGGACGGTGTGGACTGTGCTCGTGGTGACTGCACCACGTTTGCTCCTTTCCCGTTACACATTCTCGCTGTGGTTTTCTTCAGCCTTTTCCCTTTGGTCTCATCATTTCTAACAGTACATACAATCTTGATGACAGACGAACACAACATGCCGACTGGGTACGGCGATCCTCGGTACCCTGCCAGGACCCCTTCGCCAATGGAGCATCCCATCCAACACTATAACCAGAATCCTTTTGGCCCGAGTCAGGAGCGTCTCACTCCAGCACCCCAAAGATATCACACTCCAAGCGACCAACTTGACAATTTTCAGCCGGTATGGATATAGTTGGCTTCCAGATGTTGACCGCCCTTGTCTCTCCATGAAACTGACAAGAGTAGCATCTCGTGGAAAGCAGAAGGCCATCCGATGGTTTTGGGGGCCATGCTGAGCAGCCGCTTGATGGCGATGTACACATCTACCCCGGACGACTTCAAACCGAGTATCAACAGTCATACGAGCCGGATTATTACGAACAGCACCCTCAAGATCCACAGGGGTATGAACTTGATGATCGTCGGCCCATGCTAGAAACGCATTCTTCACAGGGCTTCGAAGACCCATATCAAGACCAGCGACAGGCGACACCTGGAGGAGGAATCAAGCGATGGAAAACGGTCAAGGCAGTCACGCTCTACAATGGCAATCTTATCCTCGATTGCCCTGTACCTCCTGTCCTGTTACAACAGCTTCCGCACGGCGAGCGTGATGAATTCACACACATGCGATATACCGCCGCGACCTGCGACCCGTCCGATTTCAAGAGGGAAAACTACGCTCTACGCCAAGTGCTCTTTGGAAAGACCCGCAAGACGGAGCTTTTCATTGTGGTCACCATGTATAACGAAGACGAGGTACTGTTTGCAAGGACCATGATTGGAGTTTTTAAGAATATCGAGTACATGTGCAATCGACCAAACAGCAAAACCTGGGGCAAGGACGCGTGGAAAAATATCATGGTGTGCGTCGTGAGCGACGGACGTGCCAAAATCAACCCCCGAACCAAGGCGCTCCTGTCAGGCATGGGTGTCTTTCAGGAGGGTATTGCCAAGCAGCAAGTCAATGGCAAGGATGTCACGGCACACATTTACGAGTACACGACACAGACACATTTGCAACTCAAGAATGATGTCGTCTCTCTTGTCCACCGACGCCAACCTGTGCAAATGCTGTTCTGCCTCAAAGAGAAGAACCAGAAGAAGATCAACTCGCATCGGTGGTTCTTCAATGCATTTGGTCCCGTCCTGGAACCCAACATTTGTGTGCTCCTTGATGCCGGTACCCGTCCTGGCAACAACTCCATCTATCACTTGTGGAAAGCGTTTGATCTGGAACCCATGTGCGGAGGTGCTTGTGGTGAAATCAAGGCCATGTTGGGCAGAGGTGGTAAAAACCTCATCAATCCGCTAGTGGCGACTCAGAACTTTGAGTACAAGATGAGCAATATTCTGGACAAACCGCTCGAGTCTGCATTTGGGTTTATTTCCGTCTTGCCAGGTGCCTTTTCGGCCTACAGATATGTGGCGCTGCAGAATGACGACAGAGGAAAGGGCCCGCTGGAGAAGTACTTTTTGGGCGAGACTCTGCATGGTGGAACGAGCGCTGGTCTGTTCGAATCCAACATGTACCTGGCTGAGGATCGAATCCTGTGTTTTGAGATTGTGACGAAGAGAAAGTGCCACTGGATTCTTCAGTACGTCAAGTCTGCTACGGGTGAGACTGATGTGCCGGACACGGTGACAGAGCTGGTGCTGCAGCGGCGACGATGGCTCAATGGATCGTTTTTTGCTGCCATTTATGCCATTGCCCACTTTCACGAATTTTTCCGCTCTGATCACTCCATTCTGCGCAAGATGGCCTTCTTTGTGGAGTTTGTCTTCAACACGATCAACATGGTTTTCGCGTGGTTCGCTATTGGCAACTTCTTTCTGGTTTTCAAGATTCTTACGACCAGTCTCGGCTCTGATGATCTGTTGGGCAAGACGGGTATGATATTGGGTGTGGTATTCACCTGGCTGTACGGAGTCTTTTTGGTGACGTGTTTTGTGCTCGCGATGGGCAATCGTCCCGCGGGGTCTGGAAAACTGTTTACTGCCATGGTCTGGTTCTGGGCTGGTATAATGATGTGAGTATTTTTTTTTATCGATTTCTAAGCATCATTGCATGGTATCATGGATACGTAGCTAACGAGCCCTGACAGATACTTAATGTTCGCAGCCATCTTCATCGCGGTCAAGGCTGTCATAAAAGATCTACACAGCGGTACCCATTTTACTGTGGGCGAAGTGTTCAAAAATCCCGTCTTTTACACACTCATCATCTCTGTCATGTCAACATATGGAATCTGGCTCATTGCGTCCATCATCATGTTTGACCCCTGGCACATGATCACATCCTTTATCCAGTACATGCTGCTCACACCCACGTACACCAACGTGCTCAACGTATACGCATTCTGCAACACACACGACGTCTCTTGGGGAACCAAGGGCGACGACAAGGCGGAGAAGTTGCCGTCCGTCAACACATCAAAGGGAGCTGCGGAGACGGAAATGCCAGACAGCGGTGATTTGAACGCGCAGTACCAACGAGATGTGGCGCTCTTCAGCACAAAACACCAGGAAGTCAAGGCGCCGCTCACACCTAGCCAGATGCAGGAGAAGCAAATGGACTACTACCGTGGTGTGCGAACGGGTGTGGTGCTGATTTGGATGATTACCAATTTTGCATTGGCGGCTGTGGTTCTCAGCACGGGTGGCTTGGAGAGAATTACGCCCGGGGGCAGCGATCCGGCGAAACAGGCGGCGGAACGATCCAACATTTACATGGCAATTGTACTGTGGAGTGTTGCTGGTCTTAGTTCGTTCAAGTTCCTGGGAGCAATGTGGTTTCTCGTTGTGAGAATGTTCCGCGGAGTATAGAGTTGGTGATTGATTGTATTATCTTGTAATCGTTTGCTTTTCGGATTATACCCCCCGGTGGTGTTGCAGGGGCCAGTCGAATACTGAACAGAGGCACAATCAATATTGGACCAGAAGCAGCTGTTTTTTCTTTTTTTTCTTTTTCTGTAATTTGTATTTTACTCTTATGTCGGGTGGTTGTTTTTTTCTTTTTCGATTGTGTCTTTACGACGTGATGACGGGCTTCGTTGGATACGGTTGATGAAATGATGTATGCTGTGTAATTCATGGTACATATGTAGAAAGTGTGACAATGTTTACAGGGATCACAGTATAATGGAGTCGTGTGACGACATTGTGTCTGATGACGATGACATGGACGCCAACATGCTGTCCACAGACGCGGCTAAATCCTTGCCGCGGCCCAAGTCCTCAAACTCCCCGCTAAACTCATGATCCATCGCGCAATGCCCCACTCGGCAGGCAACTCGCCGGTTTCTGTACACATACAGAGTACTCCGTACAGAGTACAATACAAACATATTTCCCCTCGACGTCCACAACGCACCGACATTACGCGCTCTCACCCACTCACTCTTTATTCTATACGCAACCACTCATTCATTTCCAGAAAGCCCGTATCATCCACCCCAGAACGCGCCCTCCTCTCCAGGAAACGAACCCTCCTCGCCTCGCCTCGCCTCGCCTCATCGCGGCACCATGCCTGAACAACCCTCCCTCCCCGTCGTCACCTCAGACAAAGGTATGTTATGTTCCTACCCAACCCTACCGCAACCTCTCTTCCCACGCCCGGTCCAAGCCCATCTCCCATCAATCTCCATCCATAATCAAGCAAGTCCATCAACAGAGAAAAAAAAAAGACCAGCAGAAAAAGAAAAAAAAAAGAAAAAAAAAAGAAAAAAAAAAAGAAAAAAAAAAGAAGAAAAAAAGATACTAACAAGCCCGCAGTCTGGGTCAGCCTCATCACCAACGCAGCCTACCTCCCCGGCCTCCTCACCCTCGCGCACTCCCTCCGCGCCACACACAGCAAATACCCCCTCCTGGCCCTCTACACGTCCTCCCTGCCCCCCTCGGCCCTCTCCGCCATCCAAGCCCGCAAGATCCCCTGCCTGGCGGTGCCGTTCCTGGCGCCCCGGTCAGGGAAGCGCTATGATGAGGACCCGCGCTTTAATGACTGCTGGACGAAGCTGGTTGTGTTTCAGCTGACGCAGTTTTCGCGCGTCGTGTGTCTGGATTCGGATATGGTGGTGAGGAGGAATATGGATGAGTTGATGGAGGTGGAGCTTGATGAGCCGCCGAGGGGGGGGGTTGCGTCTAGTTCTTGTTGCTCTGCTGGTAGTGGAAGTGGAAGTGGAAGCGGAAGCGGAAGCGGAAGCGGCAGCGGCAGCGGCAACACCGGAACAAGATTATTCGCCGCCTCCCACGCCTGTATCTGCAATCCCCTCAAACGATCCCATTACCCCCCCACATGGACGCCCTCCAACTGCGCCTTCACAGCCCAGCACGCGGATCCAGTTCTCGCGCAGACCCAAGGCGTGGAACCATCCCGTACGCTTGGGGCCCTCAACAGCGGGTTACTCGTTGTGCGGCCCTCAGAGGTACTCTTCCAGGAGATTGTGGCGAGAATGGACTCGCATGGGGAGGGGTATACGTTTCCGGATCAGGATCTGTTGGCGGACTTGTATGAGGGGCGGTGGGTTGCGTTACCGTATGTGTATAATGCGCTCAAGACGATGAGGAGGCGGGAGGTGCATGGGGCGATGTGGCGGGATGAGAGTGTGAAGAATGTGCATTTTATATTGAGTCCGAAGCCGTGGGAGGAGGTGGATGAGGGGGGGGTGTGGAGGGGGGGAGAGGAAACGCATCGGTGGTGGGTGGAGGCTAATGCGGAGAGGTTGAGGGAGGAGAGAGAGATGGGGATTGAGAATTGAGGATTGAGAATTGATATGACGTGGTGATGTGGTGATGTGGTGATGTGGTGATGTGGTGATGTGGTGATGTGGTGATGTGGTGATGTGGTGATGTGGTGATGTGGTGAGGGGGTGAGGGGATGAGGGGATGAGGAACGAGACTCGACGACAAGGGATGAAAAGAAAACCAAGATGACAATGATAAGGAGACAAGATTGAGATGAACGGGGACGACTCGAGGTAATCATACGGGACAAGCTCAGCAAGGAAACCATCACGAGGCGCAATAGGGAGCAATAACCATCTTTATTCTCAGTCTTCATTACATCTACATCTACATCTACATCTACATCTACATCTACATCTACATCAGTATGGCTATCCTCGTACGCGCACCTATCCCAGAAAAGGCCTCCACAACGACCATAGTGCACAGTAAACAAAGCCTCTCTCTCTGCAAGGAAAACCCCGAACAAACCAAAAACAACCCTGGAAAACCCATGCTACCATACCATCAAGTTCTCTGATCATCTCTGGTCAGACTGCACATAACCAAAGAAGCCAGCTGGCTCAACATGTAACTACTGCTGGTATTCACGTCCAAAGGCAAAGGCAGCCCAACGTCGTGGTTGCCCCATGTACCTACCTACACTACTACATATGTCGCATGGCAACGAATGCCACCCCTAGATTCAATGATACACAATCTCAATCTATAGTGGTTTACGAGAAAACACAATAATTACTGTGTATTCGTGTCCTCATCGTCTTCATCCGTGTACTCATTCATCTAACTACGTTGCGCAAGATTCCTTCCACCTAAAACCAAAAAAAAAAAAAAAAAAAAAACGACAGTCTAAACCCACCAAATGAGATGCCAGCAAGAAAATACTCCGTGAACAAAACAGATCCCAGAAAGAGTGCAAGAGAGAAAAAAGAAGGCTTCAGAACAAAAGAGCAATAGAAATCAAGTTAAACGCCAAGTATATGTATGCACAGTACACAGTAGCACAACACAAGAAACCCCATCACAGTATACTCAAATCACGCTTCAAAACATCCACACAAGTCCACACGCGCAACCGTCTAATGCTTATATTTCTACTCCGGCGTTAGCACATCCTCACTCCAAACCATGAACCAAAGTCACACCTAAAAGAGACCACACGGAAACTCACCTCGCCAATCCTCCTCCGATTCTCATGGTCCAACGTATTCGTCGCCCCCATGAGTGTCTGTCCAATCGCCTTCGTGACCCCCACCGCCGGCCGTAATATAATAGTCGGCGCCCGGTGAAGTACCGCCCTCGCAGCCCCAACAGCCGACTGCGTGGACATGACCTCACCCGGCACCGCAATAATGGCATCCCGCGCGAGATTCACATCCCTGGCTAAAGATCGGAATCCTCCGCGGATACCCTGCAGTACACCCGTAGGCTGGTCCGAGTACAGCGAGATCTGCTTCCTTTCCTCCAGGTCGGAGTCGTGTTCCACGTCCCAGGGACTGGTGATATGATCGGGCTGTGAATGTTCGGTGAGGAGGCCCTCTGCGCCCTGGAGGGCATATTGTGTCCCCACGGCGAGTTTCGCACCGAACTTGACTAGTTCAGTGCCGGTAGTGCGTGCAAAGGCAACAGCGCCCTTGGAGATGCTTCGGATGATGCGGCCGTCTTTCTGGTACTCTCGCAGGGGAATCTCAATTAGGTTCCGGAAGCCGCTGCCAATATTGACGAGGGATCGTACTGGCGCGAGGCCGGCGACGACACCGGGGAGCTGGTTTGTGCGGACGTCGGGCATCCATATATCGTTAAGGGTCTTGCCTAGCCGATCGAAGCCCGCGACGCCGTAGATGATGACGTGCCTCAGCACCATGCGGGACTCTTCGAGAACGATAAAGTTCATAAACTCGGTGGTGTGGCCGGACCGGATACCCCCGTAGTCGACACGCTTGGGCTTAAAGTCTAGCTTGACCGGGATGTCCATGACTTCGGCACGCTGCAGAAACGGTATGTCGTTGGGCGAAGCATGCACTGGAGCTGCCGTCTCATCTTTAAACTCAAAGAAGCGAGTGATGAAATCGAGCGCGTCCTGGTCCACGTGCAGCCGGAGCGGGAGCACAGTGGCTCGAAGCACCATTTCTGATGCCGCTAGCTGGGGGATCGGCTTGACGTTGAGCAGTTCGGCATGGATCATGCTTGTGCCCATCTCGCGTTCGCCATGGTCTTGATCATAAGTGGCAAACTTCTTCCACGTCGACGTGGGCACGTGGTCGAAAATATCCAACTGTTCCACTCGAGCGTCGATGCTGCTCACCGTCTCACCCGAGTCGGGCGGGAACAAGACCAGGTCCACATTGACACCCCTCACTTCAAACGTAATCTTGTGGTGCTTGCTGCGATGCAGACGCAGGCGCTTTTTGGACTGGGCGTGACGACGCCAGGCAGTCCGGTTGGTGTTCATCGTCATGGTCGTGGTGACGACTGATTCCGTGTCCGTCACGTTGTCGTTGAGCCCCTCATTAATCGCCCGCGCAAGGTCTCGCGGATCGCGATTCGACGGTATACCAATGTAGATTGAGTTGAAGAGGAAATCTCCAATTGTCTCCTCGTCTTCAATTTCCTCCTCATATGCCTGCATGCCCGTTCGTCGAGCAGCTTGTCGCTCCGTGGCCTTTGATTCGACCTCTTCGACAGCTTTCGAGATAGTATCACGCGTCTTTGTCCAATCATATCCATCAAAGAGATTCCAGATGACATGCACGTCGCGAACAGAGACCTTGAACGGGCTCTGCTTGACTAGGCTAGATGGCGCTCGGTCGTACGAGTTCGTAGTGGAATTCCAAACCAAGGCCGTCTGCTCTTCTGTCGCATTCTCGTCGTAGAAGTTGTCATGAATGACCAATTCACTCATGACGCTCTCCGCTAGCTCGTCCTGTTGGGGTTCGTACAATCCCGTCAACAGGACGCCCTCGTTTGTTTCTTCCATCAGAGAATCCTGGGACATGGTCATGCTCTTGGTTGCGTCGAAGAGTTCTTCTCCCGCAGGCTGTGAGCCGAAAAAGTGAGAGTTGACAGGAAACATCCTCTCGCTTCCAAACTCGTCCACCGAAGCGCTACCCACCATTTCCTGTGCGCCAGCAAAGTCTTGGTCAAAATCGTACTCCCCTTCCGATTGCCCAAATGCTTCGGCGGAGATCGAAGCCAGCAGGTCCTGCACAGGGAGCACCTTGGTTCTGTATTTATTCTCCTTGGATGGCGGTGTGGGAGGCTTCAGTGCGTTCACGAGGCCAATGAGCGTCTGCGTCGAATCGGCACACGTTTCCAAAACAAGCAAGTCGTCTCGCACTTCGACTTCCACTTTGGCAGTCCCGTCCGGTACCGAGATGATAGACGCCACTACGCTGGCGGATGACATGTAGCATATGTCCACAAACCCACGAGCACACATCTCTTCCACTTGTCGAGAAACAGACGAGGATGAACGACCTCTAGGCACTGCAGATGGGTCGCCTGTGCTATTCGTGTCGAGCTGTCTAGCATCATCAGTCAAGAGCAGTGATGCTTTATGAATGCCAACAGACAACTTCGTCCGCCCGTCCTGAGATAGCTCGGCTTCGACGTGCGCGTCGGTTAAGGCAATGACCATCTTTGAAGGCAGCTTGTATGGGTTGAGTCCAAGAACACAGTCTCTCAGCCCAATGTCTAGCACAGTTGGTTTACTTGACGAATCGGGCTTCTCGGTCGTACCATCTGAACAAGGTGGCGCAAGAGCGCTGTGTGCCTGGTCGCCAATATTCGCTACAGATGCAGCAAGGCTTGCTTCAAAATCCTGAGGCGTGGCGTCGATTCCGAGTTCCAACAAGTCCATAATGGTGGCGACTCGGTACTCGAATCGAAGGTCCTGCAGCTTCAACTTGACAATGGGTTCCATTTCATCTCCGATGATGCGCAGCATGAATACCGGGCCCTTGAACGGTATCTCCATGGCACCTTCAAAGAGCCTGGAGCTGATCAGCTCTTCTGTCTTGTTCCGTTGCAGACGAATGCCATGAAGAGCGACCGCGACGAGGGATGGCACAGTGATCTGTCCCACTTCGATTTCTTGGACCTCACAACCAATGCGCCCGATATTCTCCGATAGCTCACAGTCAACGGTCACTTTATGGACTCGTGTCAACGTGAGCAAGCCAGGTCGATCATCCTCGGGAAGGTATTTCGCCACGACTGCCAACTTGCCTATTTCCTTTCCAAGGGCGGGAAGATAAGATAACTGCGCGACATTCTTAATCGATACATTCACTGTGTCAACTGTTGCTCGCAACACCGAACCCTGCCTCCTTTGGCGCAACAGAGTATCAACCATGACTTCATCGTTTTCATGATCAAATTTGACTTTGGACGGAATGATGAGCTCCAGCAGCTTTTCAAGGTCCGCGTCTTTTGGTGTTGTGAGAAATTCGAGTCTCATTCCTCCCACCTCTGTGGTCACTGCCGGGTCTGCCAACGAGTTCCCAAGATACGGACCTGAAATTCGAAGTCTGCTGCATCCAAGTCCGATGCCTTCATCTCGACTCACGAGCTTGAGAGCGCTTGTTTCAGCAGCGAGGGTACAATCCTTCCCGATGAGCTCGATCAACGAGCCTCCGATACGTAAATTTATCTTGCTCTGTGACGTTTCCATTTTGTTCTGTGTGTCAGTGGGCGTATCAAATCGCACACCCTTTGACTTTACAGACGGTGTCGGCTGCAGAGGCTTGGCAGTTGGAATAGGAGGCGTGGAAGTCATCGAGGCGCTCATGTTCAAGAAGCTGCTCAAGCCACCGAACCACCCAAAGGTCTCGTCAAGCCGCGGCAAGTCAATCTGTACAACGAGAGGGAGCGTTTCTATGTTGGTTCTGACACCATCACCGGACTGAAGAATTTGGATAGACACATCGTGGCCGGTGGAAAGAAATGAGTCTCTGATGGAAGCATTCATTTGTCTCGCGCGGTCGAAAGACAGAAGGTCGCCCTGAGCATACCCGAAACGGAACTTATCCAACTCAATGTTGGTGAGTATATCACCCTTTTTCGGCAAAACGGATCTGCTCGCTGCCATGACCGTTGCATGTTTGGTCAAGGGCGAAGAGGAGACTTTCAGATTCAGAAGGGTCATATTCAAGAGGACTTCCTCATCGTTGGTAAAGGATGGCTCATCTTTACGGGGCGGCGTAGAATTAATTGTACCACTCAGTCTGTTCAGGAAATTGATCCTGATTTCTTCGGCGGCAATTCTGATACAGGTTCCGGCAGTCGACTTGTGGCCCGGAGTTGCCGCGGCTTTTGATCCCTGGGAAGCAGGATGCTTGTCACTGTTGATAGCCTTGACCAACCTCTCCACTACCATGCTCAACAGAAAGGCGATGGACGCGTCGAAGTTGACAATGATTGGCGACAGCTCTACTTCCGTCTGTCCAGAAGCTACATCTTCGCTTGCATTCTCGGTTGGAGACTGCGGGGGATGCCTTGGAGAGGAGGAGCTGTGTGTCGAAAAAGCTCCCGGTGCTTGTGGGTAGATGGTAGATTGGCCTAATGTTTGTGACATCTGATCTGGCGATTGGGGGGCAGTTTCGACATGTATTTGCACATGCTGGTGCTGTGACGGTACATATACAGAAACATGATCAAGCTTCAATATCTGTTTGACCAGCTGAGGGGGATGTTTAGGAGCGGCATTATCATCGTCTGCTAGATTCTCAGCGGTATGGGGGGCATTGTCATGTTTCGATGGTAGCAAGCACGCTTTGCTGAAAGCAGGCGACGACAGGGAGCCGTCTGCGTCAGGTTCTCTTTTTTCTTGATCAACATATATCGATGCTTGCGAGCGAGCATCTTGGTTTTGAGCCGAGGAAGCCACGTTTATGGGGCTATCATCCGCACTCTCATCCCATGCGCCCGGCATGACTGGCGTTGCGGGCCTTGCATCCTCGGAGATCAAACCATCTGTTTGGTTAAATTTTCCAGCCGCAGACGTATTCAATTTCGCTTTCTCTTGCGGAAAATGAAACGTCTCCACAAGGACGTCAGCGTCTTCGAGAGGTTGCAACTGTGCTACTGCGTGCTGCCTGTCCAGTCCATCCGGCTCAAACTTTCTGCCATGCATATGCATCGCTTCTTCCTGATCCATACATCTTGACGGCTCAACAGCCTGTGAAAAGGCACTCATGTACATACTTTCGGCTTCTTTGTGAGTGTATAGGTGCGACTGAGTCAAGTCGTCCACCAATGTAGGCATTGGACTGAGTTGGGGTTCACAGCCTGCATCCGTATGTCGAGAGCCGTTCAGGCTCAAGTCTGACGGTTCTTCATGATGATGTTCAGCATAAGTAAGACTGTCACTTTCCAAGGCCATGCCCATGTTCAGTAGTTGACTACAAGTCCTGGATTTTGTTGAAGATGAAGAGTCGCTTTCTGTCACTGAAGAACAAGAGAGAGTAGCGAAGGATGAGACGTCGTGAGTATCAAGGTATGTCGATGCGCGGGGCGTCGATGGTCCTTGTTCGTCCAGGTAAGTGTGCAGGCCATGTTCCAAAGCGTACTCCACGCCCGACGAAGGAGGTGAGATGGTCAGTGCATCCTCACTATCATTGAGAGGACAGTCTGAACCGTCTGACTCTACATCATCAGAAAGCCGCTCTCGAAAGGTCTCTTGAAGGGCTGCCATGGGTTGTTCGTGAAAACTCCCTTGGGACAGAAAGGTAGCTTGTCTCGAAGTCGGGTTGCGCGTCATGGTTGGTGAGGAAGCGATGCATGGTGAGGCTATTGACGGGGCTCGAGTCAGCCCAGCAAACGCGTCGACTTCGGATAATAGACAAGCTCGAATGTCAATAAGAGATAAATGCCGTTTGCCTTTCCGGTGAGGTCCTGTTGACGGGTCATTGACGGTGATTCTCGCGTCCGAAGTAAGGCCTTCTATCTCGATCCTGCCCATGCTGATCTGCAGCGCGATCTGCTCTAAAGTCGCCGAGTTGCATTCGGCTGGGACTTCCATCTCCAGCTGGAAGGCAACATCCTGGATTGTGATCTGGGTTCTGTCCACAATTCCCTGCAGGAAATCAGTGAGGAACCCCGGCAACGAAAGCGGCTGGCCAGTGCCAAACTGCGCGTCATCTTCACTCTCATCATCACTCATGGTCATCGAGACGCCCAAGTCGTTGTTTTCCGCAGCTAGGGCGTTTTCGAGTTGCCTCCTCTCGGATATAGGCTCGGTTTCTAAAAATGACTGTGCGAGATGGGCCGTGTTGGGCACGGGCGATATCGGGTCGTCGTGGGATTCGGAGCTGGTTGCCTGAGCGACCTTGGAAGCGTCACCCAGAACTTTCAAGCGAACGTCGACACCATCGACTTGAACGACTATGGGACTGGTATAAAAGTCCATCGGTATGGTTATACGAAGGACAAGGACCTTGGCTTTCTCGACACCGAATGTAGAAGGCAGGCCGAGCAGCCTTTGGAGCTTCTATCCGCGGATACATTTAGCACGTAGAGGTAGACTTTTGCATCAGGGTGGCCAACATACTTTTTGTTTGATCCCTACATCTCTAAATTCAAAGACAGTATTTCTTCCCAGCGCTAGGTCGAGATTGTCCATATCCAGGGCTTCGGCATCGAGCAGATCCAAGCGTGAGAGGGCATATCGAAGCAGGCGCTTGGGCATGCCGGATCCTCGAAAGGATTGGAATAGCGCCGCCATGGCGATGTTGCTGGGGGATTGTTTGTAGGATAGCACTTAACGTCGTATCTACGGTGTATCTTACCAGAAGCACCCAGTCGTTACAAGATGATCCGCTCAACACTAGACGAGCCGAGGCAAGTCATGTTGCGGGAGCAGGCAAAGGAGGTGTCTGATAAGTCGTCGAGTGAGGTGTTTGAACGAGTCTTCGGAGGGGATGGGTGAAGACGATTGCCTGGATGTCGGAAGCGACAAGAGACGGGCTGTCCTAGCCGGCGTCGGTGTGCATGCTGGTGTCGATGGGAATGCCGATGGAATGACGATGAGAATAATCCAGTTTGTGTCCTTGGCAGACGACAGATGGAGAGATATGGGCCGAACAGCGACGGGCACACGATGAGAGATGCCTGTCGAGGTCAAATAATGGTGACATAACAGGTAAATAATCCGTCTGGTGCAGGCGGTGACCGGTGACCGGTGGCGTCTGGTGGATCGGCGCAGCACGGGTCGGTGACTCGGTATATACTGCGGAGAAAGACTCCAACTTCCACTGCGGAGAAGGCGAAGACATGTCACTCGCGACGGCTCATCCGCGCAAGAACCACGCAGCTGCCATTGAGATCTGCCAGTTCATTGGTTGGATACCGGCAGTGGAGTAGCCTAAGCCACCAAGCGGGTGATGAACTTCACAACCCTCGTTTGATGCACCAGCACTCCATGTCGCACATATGTAACTTCATGCGGCTCCCAAGGCTTTCACGGCTTTCACGGCTTTCACGGCTTTCACGGCTTTCACGGCTTTCACGGCTTTCACGGCTTTCACGGCTTTCACGGCTTTCACGGCTTTCACGGCTTTCACGGCTCTCACGACTTTCACGGCTCTCTTGGTTCTCAAAAGAGCGCTTGGGCTTGTCTCATCGGTACATGTAGGTACAAGCACACTTGATGACAAGCATTCTTCGCTTCTACATAGAAGAAAAGACATGCGTTCTTCACAGCGCATGTCACCAGACAGCCATGCACAGACATCGCATGCATCAGAATGGACCAGGCAAACGAACTAGCTGCTCTAGTCGAGGGCTACCTGCGCCCACGGCATCGACTCATTCATCTATCAGCCCATTCTCCCGATCCCACGTCTCCCTCCATCTCATTGATGATGGATGGGACTTCACTTGCCGCACCGGCTCGTTCCGGCGCGGCTCGAGTCTATCAGATTCATGATTCAGGACCATAGACTGACCTCGTAGTGCAGTCATTCTGCGCGTGTAAATCTAGTAGACGTTACAGCTATGGCGCCGAAGAACTCCAATTCTGTCAAGGTATGCCACTGGATGATGCGCGCAAGTAGTACCACTGGCCAGCCCTCGTAGATACCTTCGGGGAGCCACGGGCTTGGCCCGTCGTATTTATAATTGGCGTGCCGATCACTATCTCCTAAGCATAGTCACTTACAAGGTCCACGCTCAACAGCGTTCTTCGGCTTCAAACCCTCATGTTGTCATCGTAGGTGCGGGTTTGTCTGGCCTTCGCTGTGCAGACGTCCTTCTTCAGAACGGCTTTTGGGTGACCATATTGGAAGCCAGAGATCGTGTTGGCGGCCGAGTTCATCAGCAACGTCTAAAGAATGGTCACATGGTTGATCTAGGGCCCAACTGGATACATGGCACAGACAACAACCCAATTCTTGAACTAGCCAAGCAGACAGAAACATCTGTTGGAACCTTGGACAGTCATTCCTGGGTGCATACCTCGGCTGGCCATATGTTACCTCCTGAGGAGGGCGACAGGTACAGCACCATAATGTGGGAAATTGTGCAGCAAGCCTTTCATCATTCGAACAGCTTGGGTGCCGAGACGGACAAGGACAAGAGCTTGCTGGATTTCTTCCGCGAAAGACTCCTGCAAATGATTTCAAGTACGGAGCTGGATCATGAGAGGAAGCGGGAGATTGTCTCCAGCATGGCGGAGATGTGGGGAGCCTTCATTGGCAGCCCGGTTTCTCGTCAAAGTCTGAAGTACTTTTGGATGGAGGAATGTATTGAAGGAGGTATGACCATCTCCCAAACAAGAGTATAAAAAAAACAGCAACTTCTTCTGAACCTAGCAGCTAATTACCTCGTCAGAAAATCTATTCTGTGGAGGCACTTATCAGAAAATACTCAACCATGTTGCTGCTCCGGCCCTCGAAAGAGGCGACATCCGGCTCTGTTGTGAAGTTGATAAGATACGATATCCATCAGATACTAGCAGCAAAGTGGTGATACAGCTCGTCAGCAGGGAGACACTTACATGCGACGAGGTAGTCGTCACAACGCCTCTTGGCTGGCTAAAGCGAAATCCGTCTGCCTTTCTACCTGCTCTTCCCCGGCCACTGACGCAGGCCATCAACTCCATTGGTTACGGATGCTTAGAAAAGGTAAGGCAACCGGGCAGCATGTCCATTTTTGGTGGATCATACTCGCCTTCTCCTTCGCTTCCTCCTTTTCTTCTTTTTCAAGATCGCTTTCTGCATCAAGTGCTAACCTAGGATTCCAGGTATACATCAGCTTCCCTCGCGACTTCTGGCTCCAAGTACCCGAGGGCCAGAAAGTAAACGGCTTCATTCAATGGCTTTCTCCCACGTACTCTCCGGACACAAACCCGCACCAGTGGCATCAGGAAGCCGTTGAACTCGCGAGTCTAGAGGGTACACACGCCCACCCAACACTGCTCTTCTACACATTTGGCGAGCAATCACAACAGATGGCCTCTACACTCTCTCGCTTGACGACTTCAGAAGCTCGCACATACTTTCTCCGCTCGTTCTTCCATCCGTACTATTCCCGACTACCTAATTACCGCGCCGACTCGCCGGAATGTCAGCCCGTCGAGTTTGTTGCAACGGAGTGGTCCAGGGATGAGCTCGCCGGGTGCGGCAGTTACTGCAATTTTCAGGTCGGTCTGGAACATGGCGACCGAGATGTTGAGATCATGAGGGAAGGCTTGCCAGGACAGCGAGTCTGGTTTGCGGGTGAGCATACTGCGCCGTTTGTGGCTCTTGGGACGGCGACAGGGGCGTACTGGAGTGGCGAGATGGTGGCCAAGAGGATCGCGGAGGCCTATTCCGGGAGTGAGTCATCGTGAACAATGGGCGGTTCTAGCGGAAGGGTGTCGAGATGATGGTGTCTGTTCGCGAAGCGCCATGGTGTGATGTAGGACTTGGCAACACAGCACGGCATGTCCATCCCGGGGTACCAGTGCTCAAAATACAATTAAGCAAATGCGCTTGCAAATTCGTAAAATTCTGCTCATGTTCTGGGGTATCAAATAAACACACAAGTTGCCAGTCATTCCAATACCAGGCTCTCTATCCTTCCACCTTCCACCGCCCTCGTCCCCGTCTTCACATCTCGAGCATAGTCGATGTGACTAGCTCAACTGGCTTGCTCTCTATCCTCCAGTCTTCAGAAACAGCTTCGCATAATAAGCAAAAAGACCGTGGGAATGAAGGAGGAAAAGAAAAGGAAAACACCATTCCGCCATTTCATTTTATACCCTCCCTCCCGCCATGACGACAGCAGGACTATTACCAACACTCTTGTACGCCTCCCTTAACTCAAAGTCCTCCACCTCCCCTTCCGCCACCTCGCCCACCACCCGCGCCGGCCTCCCCGCCACGACTGAAAAGCTCGGAATCACCATAAACGACGGCACTACCGCCCCGTCCAGTATCCGCACATAGTCCTTCACAATCGCAAACTCATTCACCGTGCAATCCCGCCCTATACGCACGTGGTTCCCGATCGTCGCGGCCTGCACCACCGAGTTCTGCCCCACGAAGACGTGGTCGCCCAGCCGTAGCGGCATGTACGTGTAGGAGCCCTTGTATAGACGGCCAGGAGGCCGAAGCAGCACGCCCCGCGAAAGGAAGCAGTACCGGCCGATGGCCACGGCTGTGGACGAGGGGAGGGCGGTTGTGGAGGGGGAGGTCGATGAGGATGGAGGGGGCACGGTACGGACGAGGTCTCCCCTGATCATGACTTCGGGTTGGATGACGGTCTTGCCACCGAGCATGATGTTCTGGGTGCCGACGAGGATGGCTTTGCGGGCGACTTTGTTGCCCGTGTCCTGGGGGTTTTGTATGAGCAGTTGTGTGGGGCGATTGGACGAAAAGGAGCTGATTGAGGGGGAGAGGCTTACCGTCTCGATGTAGTCGCCTTTTGCTGGTCGACGCGACATTTTGGTTTTGGAATGATTGGCGGATGATGGGTTTGTCGTCGGGGGTCTTTGAGTGCGAAGCCGAGGTTGGATAGAGCTTGGTGGAAGCCACCTATCCGGGGATGGGGTTTTCTCTAACAACACCGGGAACTAGATAGACTACACGCTGCACTTGATGATCGTAGGTGCCATAGAAACATATCAAGAACTCAAACTGTCTTTCTTCACATCGTACAATCATGATTCATGGTATGACACTCGAAAAAGAACCCGCAGATGACAGTATCGCCATCGTTTGCTCTCGAAGAGCAAAGCAAGTATGTACATACATACATATGTACTACATATGTATTCGGGCGGCAGTACTCCGACCTCCGTACAAATTCCTGATACGGACTGTAAGGTCCACAATTACCGTCCCCCCTAAAAATGGAGGTTGATGTGCGCCGAGCGACGACTTGTCTACCATCCATTCAACATGACCATTTCATCAAGATGCACCCTCCGCTTTGAGGCCGTCGCGTCGCCTTTCGACACCGAAGCCGGCCTGAATTCCTGTGAGGGGGTCTTTTGAGCCTTTCGTATCTCGTCGAGCGGCTGCAGCTACTCCGACGGATGAAGTACCTGTACGGAATCCGTCCCCGACCACCCACAAATAGCCCCCACGAGGTCTGACTCCCGAAATATCGTGACAGCAGGCTCAAAAGCCCTCCAATCGTCCGATAGGTCGGCTCTTGATGTCGAAATGCATCTCGAACGGCTTTCAAGCGTGAGGCGACGTGAATGAACTTGTTGGCCTCGAAAAAATGTGTGCCTTCCTTGAAGAAGGACAGTTTCTTAGTTTGGCGAGCGGGTAAACAACCAAAGTCAGAAAAGTCACAAGACACGCATGGTTTCATTTCTCCCAAAATCGAGGTCAGGGTGTGCAGCACGCGATCACGGACACGGGAGAATATCTGGCAAAATTTGCCCAGGTAGGGGCGCCTGAGGTTGGAACTGAGCAAGATCCTTCATGGAATATGACTGAACTACTGATGGCAGAGAGGCGATTACCATTTGGTACTCCCTGGATAAAGTAAGAGGAGCTCTGGACAAGAAAAAAAAAAGCCATGGAAATGCTCATGATGGCAAGGAGTCGCAAGTACACCGCTTGAAATGGCGCCGATTATATGGCGTGTCCAAGGCTGGAATGGACTTTCGGTCTCGAAAACATATGAAAAGGCATACCCGTGCCTTGTCAAAAGCTCTCTTTTATTACGACGAGTCCACCCTGCTCCTCAGGCGCACAACCAGTGTAAGAGTGAGTGAGGAGAGATCGCACCAGACACGCAAGTTCGTGCCCGTGTCATTGAGTCTTCTCAAATTCCAGGCGTAATTAAGCTTTGCCAAGCGCCATTTACTGTCGTCAAGCGTCATCGTTCAGTGGGCTCCCGTTGTGAATACCCTTTGCGCTATGCCATGCTGTAAGTGACGCCCAAGCGCCCATATGGAACGCTGAAAGATGCATTGCGGCAGCATTCCTGTACAAAACGTGTGGTGAGCTGGCTTGAGAGACCCGCAACTTGCATTGTATAAGTACCTCATCCTCATACATACCTGCCTCGGTGCGCGCAAGCCGTCGACTTGTACTAAGGTTACGTAGGTACGCTTGTGTAGATACCTAACTACGTACGTACGTACGTAGGTGAAGTTAGCGGTAGTAGTTGCTATCTTCTATCTGCACCTGCTACCTGTCATCAATGAATAGCAGTTCTAACATCTCAGCTCGTCCAGTAAAATACCCGTTCCAGTATTTGCTCGTCATCTAAGTCCTCTTGGCGATGGCCTCGGGTCCGACCGGCCGCGGTGCTGCTACCAGCACTGGAGGAATTACCATCGACAATGTGGAAAGTCGCGAGGAAGGAGGCTCGACGGAAACCCCCGCTTCTACGGCTGTGCATGCGATTGAAGCATCTTCTATCGAAGCCGGCAATTATACAGACGATGATTTCGATCTTTCCAGTATAGAGGGTGATAATGCCTCGGCAAGCCTCGGCTCGGGCATGTCGTCTGTCTATACCAATGAATACGGTCATCGCTATGCGGTATTTGGTGATGTCCGATATCCGTTTCCAATGGACGAAATGGAGCAAAGCAGAGAGGACATGAAGCATGCCATGCTGCTAATGCTGACGAAAAACAAGCTGTTCTTGTCACCTATCGGGGACAACCCGCAGAAGATATTAGACATTGGCACAGGCACCGGTGAGCAGCGTCGTCGAGCGATCTTGGCTGGCAGCCTTCTACTATTTCGTAACAGTTGCAGGTTTACTGACTATATTCGAAAAGGCTCCTGGGCAATAGACGGTATGTTAAGATCCTCGGGTGCCAGGTTCATGAACCATTCATGCCCGCTGTCGTCTTTTTTTTTTCTTCTGATTTGTGACGAAGCCCAGATCGCTGCAAGCAATTCAACAAGACAAAACAGTTGGCTTCGTAACTGACACTTTTGCGCCAGTTGGGGACCGATACCCCAGCGCAAAAGTCCTTGGTATGGACATTGCGCCAATACAGCCAAAATGGGTTCCTGCGAATGTCTCATTTATAGTAGACGACTGTGAGCTGGATTGGATCGAGAGAGATGTCGACCTTGCCCATTTTCGGTGCATGGTCGTCTTATTAAAGGACATAACTAAACCCCTTGGACATGCATTTGAGTGCGTACATCTTGACATAGTATCCTCCACTGTTACGCAAGCTGAGCTGATGTCTCCTGTTTACTTTTTGTGTTATACAGGTGCCTTCGTCCCGGGGGTTGGGTTGAGCTCCAAGATTTCCAGCCAATATCATTGTGTGATGACGGAACCATACCTGACGATGACACCGTCAAACACGCGCTTGACTTGACCGAAAGAGCCTTTGAAAAGTTTGGCATGCGCTCCAAGTTGCCAGCGGAGCTCGAACCATACTTGCGCGAAGCTGGATTTGAAAACATCTATTGCAAAATCTTCAAGGTGCCTATCGGGCCATGGGCCAAGGATCATCTCATGCGGATTGTCGGTCTGTACCAAAGATTGGCGGTCATGGAGATCTTGCCCTCAATGTCAGGGCGCCTATTTCACGCATTAGAAATGTCGGAGGCAGAAGCCGAGGTGGCCATTGCCATGGCCAGGAAGGCTCTTAACGATCATAATGTCCATCGCTACTTTAATTACTATTTCTGGTATGCGCAGAAGCCAGGATCGTCAAGAGAATAGCCTGGGGTTGGGGGTTGTTTGAAGGTGGCCATCCTGGTTGGCATAAAGATGGAATGTGGTGGAACGAGATCAGAGACAGCATGGAGGACGCAACGCGTGATACATATGACGGATGAGCTATTCCAGGAGGGAGTCGAATAATGTAATTTTTCAACGACGCGCGCAATGGCGATGATCACGCGATGTAGAGTGGCGCACTACCGAGGCAAGGCTGACAAGGCAAAGAGTCAGATTATGAGTCTCACTTGCCACACCACCCAGTGACGGCCGATGAGTCCAGACAGGCGAGAATGTGCCCGTGTCGTTAAGCCTCTTCAAGCGTCGTCAGGCGCTATCTATCTGCCCACCTCCTGGTATGTACCTGCCACCTTTTTAAAAATTATCGGTAGCCTGCAGGTCATCCATTTCAGCTCAATCTGGCCAAACATCTTCACCCAAGTCGCTATTGGCAATGGCCTCGGGTCCGTCCAGCCGCGATGCTGCTACCAGCCCTGAACTCGGCATGATGGACCATTATGAAAGTCGTGAGGAAGGAGGCTCGACAGATCCCCTCGCTTCATTGACCGTGCATGCCCTTCAGGAGGTACCTTCTATCGAAGTCGGCAATCATGCAGACGACGATTTCGATCTTTCTAGTCTAGAGGATGACGATGACACAGCAAGCGTAGCCTCAAGCACCATTTCCGCCCGTACTTATGAACGCGGTCCTCTCTATATGGTAGTCGGTGACGGCTGATATCCAATCCCAAGCGATGAATTGGAACAAAATAGAGAGGACATGAAGCACGCCATATTGATGAAGGTCACCGAAAACAAGCCCTTCTTATTTCCGGTCGGAGACCACCCGCAGAAGATATTGGATATTGGCACGGGTACGGGTACGGGTACGGGTATGTTCGGGCAACAGTCTGGCCGGCGAGCTGACGGTGCTGAGGATGCTTGAAAATCATAAAAGACGCAAAGCGAAGTCCATTTACGACTGAGGCTTGACGACACGGGCACGTGTTCGCGTGTCTGACGCGGTTCACTCCGATAGAACTTCCAACAGGTACATTTGGCTGAAACAAGTTGAGATCTTGTCGCTCTTTCCTTCCACAGTCTTATCTTGTTAGTGTTGCGAGAAGAAAAGGTGCCATTGAGCGGCAAATTTTGTGGACAGTCTTGGACACTCAAATCAATATCCCGAATTAGATGTGAAACCCCCGTATTCTCGGTCCACGCTTCCAATCTTGTAATTGCTGAAGAGTGTACGTGGTATGTACTGGGGCTAACACAAAGAGGTTATTCGAGTCGTGAAGCGTGTGCTATTGCGGCCGTCACTAGGGCGTAAGGCGGCAAGATTTTGATCGAAGAAGAGTGGCTATTGGTCGGTAGGTTCTCAATGTGAGTTGCTAGACTTGAGATCAATGCTGTCACTCGGCGGCGGGATGTTCCAAATCTCTTGAACGGGGTTTGAAATACATACACCAGTAGCTGGTTTTCACAGAGACGCTCGAAGACACGTTGTTCAGTATTCGAACGGCTCGTATCATAGATGAAGCCGGAGACCATTATTCCCGCTGAGCATATGTATAATAGAGAACGCCGAATGCCTAACGAGTTTAAGAGCTGAAGCCATCGCCATGCTCATGCTCATGCCTGCCTGATACGGTCAGAACACCACCGTCCTCGCGCAATTCTTTTCCACATTTTTCAAAAGAAAGGTTGTGTAAATAGACTTCGTGAATTTGTTTATTAATACGAATGACCGACGAGGCTAGTTTTAACTTATAACAGGACATAGTCCTGCACCTAGAAAAGTTATGACCGGTGAACCACGGGTGAAGCTGTCTAGCGAGCAGTTTTCTGGAAGGCTTGAATCTCTGAATCTCGGCAACTGCATCAATGATCAATCGTGTCGCAGCAAAGCTATCCGGGCCCTCATTGAACAAGGGATATTTATGAATCTACCAAGTAAAACACCTCCATTGTGTGACTTATACATGAATCCCGCGTGATCCCTTTTCTGTTTCCTCGGCCCCCAAAACGCCTCTGCAATGCGATTAAAACCCTGCGCATGATAAAAAAAACCCTCGAAGCCAGAAAGAAAAGCCAAGAAAAAGTACATCCACACGACGCCGGCCCTTTCCAATTCCTCTACTATGCCCTGACCGTTACATAGCCCCTACCGCCAAACTCTCCAACATCGCCCCCGTCTGACACGCAACCTGCGCATTCTCAACCTCACTCTTCACCCTCCTATGCAGCGTCCTAAGCCCATCATGCAACTCGGCCGACCCCCCCGTATACTCCGCATACAAATCCAGCAAATGCAACCCAACCTCCACACAGACACTCACGTAGCGCGGATCGCAAATATGCCCACACACCCACTTCAGCACCGGCTCAACACTGACTTCATCTCTATGCTCCAGCGCATCCCGCATAGCACTTCGGTGACGCAGCGCAAGCAACAGCGTAAGAACATTAATAGGCGCATACTCCGCCGAAGACCGATCCAGGACCTGGTCCAACGCGCTGCGATATCGCGCATGGCGAAGATCTTTCTGCCAGGGCCGCTCTTTCTTCTTGGACACGCGGCCCTCGTTGGCGATGACTACGTCGGCGCCTTCGCCGACGAGGTCTAGACGGGACGCGGCTTCGATGCGGCGCTTTCGTTTTGATTTCTTAGCATCGTGGGTGCTGATTGTGCCCGAGAGGAGGGCGGACATTTCTTTCTCGCGTTCTCGTTCGCGGGTGGCTTCTGGGCCGGTGAGGCGGGTTTTTATGCTGAGGACGCCGGATTGCATACCGACGGCTAAGTGACGGTCGCTGCTGGATTCGGCTCCTGAGCCAGAGGAGGAAGGTATAACTTGGAGAGAGAGGATAGGGGATTGGTACTTGACGCTGTTGACGACGTTCCAGCCGGTTGTTTCGAAGACTTTGACGTGGCCTTCCAGACCGCCTGTTACGAGTCGCTGCCCGTTGGAAGCGAGGCTTAGGGATGTGACTGTCTTTTGGTGGTTCGTGATCATGTGGAGGGGTCGCGCGGCGACTAGGTCTAGTACGCTGACGGAGTTGTCTGCCGCGGCGAGGACGGTTGTGCCTGAAGGGAGGGAGAGAACATCTTCAATGGGGGCGGCGTGCTTGAATGTCATGACGGCGGAGTGGTTTCCTGTTCTGGGATCCCAGAGCTTGACTGTGGAATCGTAGCTTCCGGAGACGACCATGTTGGACATGGTGCCGGGCATGAAGTTTGCGCACCGTACGTAGTCGCTGTGTCCGACGAAGGTTGTCGTCGCCTCATTGCTGGGCAAATCCCATAGCCGGACTGTCCCATCATCACTCGCGCTCAGCAGGGTCGTCAACTCTGTGGGTGAGAACTTGGTTGTCCACACGGGTTGCTTGTGCTCTGTCCAGGTCTTGAGAATGGCTCTTGATTTAACGTCAAACACCTGCATGCGGCCTGTGTCATCGCCCGCCACGAGAACTTTGCCATCCCGGCGAATGTCTCCGCTCCTCGCGACGTCGCCGAAGCGCGTAATGGTCTTGATCAGTTTTCGCGTGCGATTGGAGTAGATTTGCACCCGTGTGCCTGTGGTGACGACGAACGATTCACTGTTGTAGGAAATATTCGTCACGGGGTAGCTTGTCGGGGATGGGATGAGCAGCTGGTTTTTGAACGTCTTCCAGTATCGCTGTTCGGCCGTGACTGGCGACGGGCCAGAGGGCAATTTGACTTGCGGGAGAGGTCCCACCGGAGCCGTAGCCATGATTTCTGCAGTTGCGCGAGCGGGCTCGGTCGGGATGGAATTGCGATGGCGATGGCGATGCGGCGTTTGTCTGCGATTAATGAGATAAGCCCTTGGCTTCAATGTCGTTATGCAGGCCACGCTCAACTTACTGTGGAATATTTTTTTTTCTGCCAAATCCGAGATGCCAATGCGGTCAAGGAGAAGGTGGTCGAAGCGACCGATTGTGGAGTCTCGTAAGAGTGAAGTATCGTCACGTGACGTCCGACAATAATTGATACTTGTGAGTCGCGAGAATGGAGATATGCAAGAACACGTCACACAGGTATCGTTGCCAAAAATCCAGCAAAAAATCAAAGTTACGATCTCAAGCTTTCTTCATTATCTCCTGCACCTAGGCCCAAAGATAAAAAACAGGGTATTCAGCCAGTATGCAATCCTCCAATGTCGTCAAACCCACCAAATCAACCCGCCTACATGCATTACCCGTCTATATGCCCAAAGTCATCTTCCTCTATCTCTCTCTCAAGCACAAAACGCCAGGTCCCCACCCCAAATGCAATACTTTACCTACCTGCACATAACACATACTCCTCCTCGCTCTTATCAGACATCACGCCGCCACCCCCCCCCCCCCCTCCTCCTCGACCTCCCATCCCCAATATCAATGCTCCGCATCTCCTCCACCAACGCCATCTCCATACCTCCCCCCCCGCCCCCATCATTCGCACCGCTCATAATCGCCAGCGGCATCTTCCCCGGCACAGGCGGCACAGATCCTCCACCATACTGCGGAGAATAATTCTCACTCGAATACGCATACTCAAAGGATTCTCCTCCTCCAATCCCGCGAGGACTCCTCGTAGGTGTATGCTGCAGCTGCAGCTGCTGGCCCCTCTCCTGGTAATTCCCCTGTGAAATCGGAGCC
Source organism: Claviceps monticola (assembly GCA_018360055.1). Classification (NCBI taxonomy): domain Eukaryota; kingdom Fungi; phylum Ascomycota; class Sordariomycetes; order Hypocreales; family Clavicipitaceae; genus Claviceps; species Claviceps monticola. The sequence continues at coordinate 27,080 of SRPP01000207.1, forward strand.
AGTGGGCTTGCCCCGGCAGAGGCAGCTCCTCCGGATCTCTTTTGGAGACGATTCCGGCCATTACCCGGAGGGGGCAGCGCGGAAGAAGGTCGTTGCTGGAGCTGTGGGGGCATCGATTCTGGACGGGCGACGGTACGAAGAGGTCGTCGACTGCTTGGGGACATGGGCATGGGCTGCCCACCCGAAGTTGAGGGCCTGGCAATGACGCGGGGCTCTGGGGATGTCTGGTTGGATTTTCCGCGGGGTTCGGGCTCGGGTGCCCAGGTCTCCATGGGTAAATAGTCAGATGGATCGATTTCGCGGCCGTCGTGGCCTATGATTTTTTTGGAGTCCATAGATGCTGAGTGAGCGGCCATGGCTCCGGGGGCGGTTACGCCCGGGTTGAACGCGTTGTAGGAGTCCGGGCCAAAGGGCAGATCAGAGTGTTGCCTGTTCTCAGCGGATAGCGGAGCTGGGCTCACGGATTTTCTGTGAATTCTATGCTGAGGATTGGGATTCGGACTGGGTGAGTTCCTTGGCCTGTTATTTTGCGGGGCTGGTCGACTGGAATATGTGATGACGGATCGCCCGTCATAAGACTGTGGCGCATGGGCGTGCGGCGAGCCGGCATAGGAAGGGGTCTCCTCGGTCCGTTGTCGTCCACGCGTAGGGGTTGCACGTTGAGAAGTACTGTATCGGTCGTCGTCGCGCCGTTCGGTGTGATAGGGGTCTGAAAACTCGCGAGAGAGTGCCAGATCGACACCTGGGGATAATGATAGAGGGACTGGCGGCGGTACGTAGCTTGATCTTCGCTGAGGATGAGACAGCTCGACTTCACTGCCCCGGTGCAGCTGCCCGTGTTGGCTCGAATGTGAGTTGTACGAAGCCTGCGACGACGATGAAACCGACGACTGGTGAGCGATATTGCCAGAGTTCTGACGAGAACCGTAGTGCGGGGATTGGGCGTGGTAGTGACCACCGGAGCCTGCAGAGCGGCTTACAATTTCCGAAGAGGTACTAGGCCTGGCATGATAGTTAAGCTCCTCTTGGGACACTGCCGAGCGCGAGCTATTCTGTCTGTAACCTACACTCGGCGAATCTGGAACATCTTCAACTGTGGGCTGCATAGACCTGTGGTGAGAGTTGTAAGCGGGGCTGTAGCCAGCACTTCGGGAGAGGTGTTGTTGTGATGACGGCGATTCATATGACGTCCCGTGTCGGGAACCGATTTGCATTGGGGCCGAAGGAGACGTGTCATATCCCTTGAAAACTGGCTGGCCAGGGTACGAGGACATAGAGTGTCTGTGAGCCTCACTCTTCAACACGTCTTGTCGCATCGGCATTAGTGACTTTTGCGGAGAAATGTCATAATGGTGACCAGCATCTGGCCCTGCACTGTTTTGTCTCGAACGGTGAGCCGGGGGTAGAGGAGGTGTATCGTTCTCCAGAGGAGATGGCAGAATTTTTTCGGTGGGAAACTCATGTGCTTCATGGAAGGACTCGTGCGAGCCACGTGGATCTCGTTGGTCATAGGGGGACGCATGGGCCCTCTCGCTATGCCCTCGCTCATCGTGATACCGGGATGGTGTACCGTATGATTCTCGGACAGAGCGATGCCCATGACGATGAGCGGAATGTGGTGATGGTGTATAAGGATCTCGTTCCGTCAGCGGCCTAGCGCCCTGGGGAGGCGTCTTGTACTCGAGAGACTGAAGAGGCGAATTTGTGGGAATGCTTGCTGGATGAGAATAAGAATGCGATGTGGATTTCATCTGAGATCGAGGAGTGTGAATCTGCTCTTGCGGCGGAGGGACCGCGGCATGCGACGGAGTGGATGACTCGGTGTTCAAAGGATCCGAGGGTAGAGGACGCCTCTTGATGGGTGTCCTTTGGTTCAGCGAACCGCTAGAGACCTGTTCCATGACGGCTTGATGCCTCTGCTTTGTCACCGATCTCTCGGGCCGTGGTCTGCTATCATAGAATGTAATTTCCATCCTAATCTCGCCCGCATATTTTCCCCGACATGTCAGGCCCTGCCATATGTCGTTCTGACCACCGCCAGGAACGATAATGCCTTTCAGGTCGACCCAAGCCTCCCCAATCAAGTCAGTCTTTTTATCGTCGTTGAAGACAGACATCTTTAGTTGGTAGTAGTCTGGAGAGTCGTGCACCGTAAATCGAAGCTCTTGGTCCCTGTGTCTGGTCAGTATCTCACTTCTACGTTGTACATACTTCTGTGCCAGCTTATCATACGGAGATGCCAGAGAACTTCACTTACCATTTCGGCGTTTGGCCACCTCGAATGTCCGTCTTCGTCTTCTTGGCCTCTTTGCCCAATCTTGCAGCACAGTAGGGATCCTGTTTACCGATAGTCTTTCTGTTGGGCAGGTTCTTGGCCCTGTCGACTACGGCAACCAAAGTGCCAATCACCGGCCCATCCACTGTCATATCGGCAAAGATTCCCGCGGTATGCCCACCCTTAATAAGGGCAAACGGTTTCGTATTGGCTGCCATGATTGCGTGGGAAGCTTAGAAAGCAACCAGCGCGCGAGAATTGCGATTCGCGTGTCACGTCCGGCGTCAAGTGTTTCGCGAACTATGAATTTCGACCGGCCGAGTGCGCAATAACGATAGCAACCTCGTTTTCGATGTTGACTTGATGCGGCGCACGGAGGTTTAGGCCCATAGACCGTGGACGGGGTAAGACGAGACAGCGAGCGCAAAAGTGACGACACTCGCGGACGTTGTTTCAGATCATAAGAAATGAGACCAATAGTCCAACAATAGGCCCAAGGTGTGTCGTATCGAAAGCGGCAAAGACAATGAGCTCGACAGAGAATACGGAGTACAATACAATGGAACGAGGAAAGATGGACGTAGGTAGACGAGGCGGGCGGCAGCCTGTTTTGTCACGGCCGGAGTTGCGATTCGTCGTGGGGCTGCAGCCGCGGGAAGCTATTGCATGAAGCTGCGTGTGAAGCCGCGCTCGTTGCAATATGATGGGGCTCGATGGCGCCAAGGGTCCGGGGTCAGGGGAAGTGTCAGGAGTGTCAGGGGAGTGCCAGGTCAATGGACAGCTGATGCGGTGGCTGGGGGACGACGAATGCGGTGCTGCCATTGCGCCGGTGGATTACTGGATCGTCGAACCCCTGTAAGGCGTGGCCAGGCGCAGAAAATAAGGTGGCTGGTGAGGCAGATGCCGCCTCGTGAGTGGCTCATCGGCTCCGGCTGCCCATCTCGCAAGCCTCGTTCATGGCAGAACACGACATTGCAGCATCATTCTTTATGCTTTGCTGCCGTATATGGCTGGGGCCGGAGAGCCTAACACGCCCAACGTTGCCCAGTCTAGGCCCAATCTATAGATTTTGTTCCTTCACGGCTTGCAAGTTGCCATTTCGCGACTCGTTGTCGATGGTTCATCAATGGAAGCTTTCCTTTATTCCTTCCATGTGCTCATCTTCTCCACCACTAACGCAGGTCCACCAGATGACGATATAGTTAGCCTGCAGGGCGGCTTTAGTCTCGCAAGCTTCCCCTGGCCAACCGATTCTCGAGTATGTATGTATGTATTTGGTATGTATGTATTTGTTTTATTTCCCAGGCATTGGGCAATGATGTAATAGGCAAAACGAATCGTCGGTTCATGGTTACGGGAGACCTTAATGAGCAACCTCAACAACTGCCTAATCACCACCCCAAGCTGCTTAAATAGGTATGGTGCGTCTGTAGCACAGCCAATCATGTTGTAGCTAACCACATCTCGCTTTGTACCTCTATCGTCGTCCATCATCCATGAGGTGCTGAGCGCGTGCTGGAAGGGATGAGGGATCAAAGATGAGGCTCAAGTTTGGATCATACAACGTATGGCAAATTATAGTACTTATCATGGAAATTGGAGCGCTGAAAAGAAGCTGTCTTTGGCCGGTTTGGCTATTCAAATTGGGGTGGTGATTAGGCAGTTGCTGAGGTGCTCATTAAGGTCTCCCCATGGTTACATGTTCGATCGTGATGGATCGTGGTGGATTCTGTTGGATTGGGGACCGGGGCACATCGTCGATGAGGCGACGGATCGTTGAGCAAGGAAGGGATTTCAGCGTCGACCCGGGGTCGACATGGCGAAAGGCCGAGAGGGCGGCGGATTCAGCTGAAGCTCTAGAAACAGTTTTGCAACAAACGTTTCACCCGTTGTTCGAGCCGACAGTCAACGCAATTTGACCAGGTTCGTCCATCTTTATGCATAATGTTTTGCAAGCCCGCTACCAATCACAGTTCTCCCCCAGCAGTGACGCCAACTGCTCCAGATACTTCTTGTCCACCTCATCGAATCCATTCTCGACGGTGCAGTCTACGTCAATGATGGCCACCACCTTCCTCTCGCCATCCTTGTCTGCCAGAATCGGCACCACGATCTCGCTTTTGCTGTCGCTGTCACACGCAATGTGGCCTGGGAACTTGTCCACGTCCGCAACCAATTGAGTTTGTTGCGACGCTGCGGCAGCTCCGCAGACGCCTCTGCCAAAGGCTATCGTTTGACAAGCAACTTTGCCTTGGAATGGACCCAGGATGAGCTGGGGTTTTGTAGATGATGGGTCAAGGACGTAGAAACCTGCGTTGACATTGCTCCCATTAGACACTTGGACGACATTTCCATGGCGTTAGAATATCTCGAGGGGTAAGAAAGATCTTACCTGCCCAATTGACGTCTTTGCTGGGAGACGGCAATGATTTGTATGCGTACCAGAGCAAAGAGGCGGCGTTGGCCAAGTTACTGAGAAAAGCAAAGAATAACGATTCAGAATAGGGCGTCTTTGCGCGAGGACCTGACCTCGCGGACTTGGGAAGACGTGCTCACCAGACCTACGTTTCTGTCAATAACATTGTCCAGGCCTGTTTTGCAAGAAAGTCGTATGCAACGTACCCAGTTGCGCTGCTCTGTGCATAGTCCCGCGGCTTGCATCACCACCTGCTCATACGCTTCCACCTTGGTGACGTCGTCGTCGAAGTTGGACGCATCGGCGTGGACCTACACATTTCGTCAGGGCAAGCTGCAAAAGCTACCCGAGGACATCTGGGGCTTCAAACAGCCATACTCACCATTTTTGCTTTAGGCTGCCTTCAGGCAAGTAATGATTGGACCAATTTTTCAGAAAGAGGCTTAAAAATGGCTTTATTCCTATTGTCAAGAGTGCGGCGGCGCGATGTCATACTTTTTCGTCTGGTGGATACATAGTCTACGGAGTGTCTGTTTCCAAATCTGGCAATCCGGGAGTCGGGATGAGTCACCAACGTAAGGTACGCCCGAGATCCGGTGAATACCCACACTTTGGGCAAACACCGTCAGTCAAGAAAAGCAGCTTCCCTATGATTTCAGAGTCTTTACGGAGTACGAGAACTTCTTCTGAGTTGTTTGCACTTGTTGCGGGAGAGTATCGTTGCGGGATGATGTCGTGAACACACATGCAAGGCAACTTGTAAGTTGTCACTGGTCTGGTCAGTCTGGTCAGTTCATTGCCCCACACTCAGCCAATCAGGTGTTCTTAATAGTGTAACGCGGTAGGTACGCCCAATCCGGAGCTCCAGTCGTGCATTGGCCATTTCCGAGACGCCGACTCTTCAATATTTTTATAAACTTCACCTCCGGACATCTGACATCAAGCCACGGCAGCAATATTGAAAAAAGGTGCCATGAGCGCGCAAATTCCCTGGCGCCACTGTGCGTCCCGTCCCTACGCTGGCCGTCTTCTCACTCATTCCGCAACGCTCAGAATACCACGCCATGGCCCTTCCTTATCCAAGGTCCTATGCTTCAGTCAGCAGCAGCAGCAGAGACCAGCTCAAAGCCCAGACCACAACGGACCCCCCCGACAACTAAGAAAACCGCTACTTAACCCGCTGCTTAATCCTCCAGAGTCGACACGACCGCCGATCCTAAACGTCTCCGACCGCAGCGCATGCAAGTCGACGTTCGAGTACATCTACCAACTCGGAAAGGGATACCTGACCTTCTACAAAAATGGACTACAAGCCGTACTAGCCAATCGGCGCCTTCTCAAATACAAGCTTAGAAAGACCCCCGCCGCTGACCGACCTTCCATCTGGAAGCCACACTATGTCCCCAAGACCTTCTCCCGCGCCGACTGGGTCCTCCTCTGGCGCGTACGGCACGACATGCTCCGTCTACCATTCTTCGGACTCATGATCTTCGTCATTGGGGAATTCACAGCCCTGGTAGTCATATATGTAAATGGTGTGGTGCCATATACGTGTCGCATCCCGAAGCAGATATATTCCGGGCTACGCGAGGCGGAGCAGCGGAGGCGGCTCGCGTTTGATGAGCTGGAGAAAAAGTTCCCGCATGGGCCGCTGAGTCCGCGCCTTGACTCCGTGGTGGCGAGGAAGCATATCTTGAGGAGCTTACATTTGTCGGGCCTGATGTGGGATCGGTTGGGGTTTACGCCTCCGGGGATGTGGCAGATTAAGGGTCGGTTGCGCATGGCGTTTCTGGAGGGGGATGATATGAACCTTGTTGAGGATGGGGGGCCGATGGGGCTGGAGACGGAGGAGCTGCGGATTGCGTGTGCGGAGAGGGGGATTGATGTGTTGGGAAAGACGGAGGGAGATATGAGGAGGTTGCTGGGGGATTGGCTGCGATTGACGGCTGCGAAGGACATTTCTGAGCGGAGGAGGAGGATGGCGACGTTGTTGCTGACGAGGTGAGTTCCTCGAGCGCTTCTATCCCTCACGCTTCCTATTCTTCTCATGACCTTCTGGGTTTCCGTGCGTTTTTGCTTCAGCACGGGTTGGCTCTCTTTCTTTCCTGTCGTTTTTCGTTTTTACCTCTTTCACAATGAGCTGACCAGATCTGAACGCGTATAGACCGGAGAACTGGCCCCAGAAACGCGACTTTCCTGTCCCAGAATGGGAATTATGAGATGCGTTCGGAAGCAAAGATAATATGGCAACGAGACATGTATGATTGTGTATACCGTTAAAGGTAAAAGGCACAAGGAAAATGGCAGAAAGCCAAAGGCACAAGGCGCGTTCGAGGCGTTCGGTATTCTCGTCAGGAGAGAGACGGATCTGGAGAGCACGATGTACCGGCCGGGGTACTACAAAATATGAAACAGCGAGGATGGAATACAGCATGGAAACGGGATAGTTCCATCTCTGCTTCAATGTGCAGGCTATGACGCCACAATCCTCTTGTATAAAACGTCAATTCGTGGCATTTCAGAATATATAGGCTGCAAAAGGGAATACCAAACAGCGCCGTGATTGCATTTCAGTTTGACGCCAGCATATGACGGCACATGACCTGTGTATGCGCTTGGGCCCCCGAAAGCTGAAGCTTGAAGCCAGTTAAACGCTTCTTCGGGTCTGGTCTGGTCTGGGGCCGTTCGGCATACATACATAACTGGCGACTCCGTTTCGGTGTATGAGCCGGCCGCCATCCCCACTGTAGACGACGATGTCAGGGTCACCAGCGCAGCATCTCTCGTCCAGCGATTTCTCGCTGTACAGACGCAGCGCCGCAACGCGGCCCCCGTGGACTGCAGCGAGATGATGTCAGGCCTCGGCAGCTGTCACATGTCCGCCTTGTGGTGGCGCTCCCGGACCCCAGACTCCCCCAGTCTCCATTCATGATCCCGCCCACCTCATTTAAACACCACCTACTGCAGATGTACTCCTTAGTTTTAACTTTGCATACGTACTTACCTCAAGACACAATCTCACGACTCTATACGCTTCTTCTTACTTGAAGCCTTACTTTCTTTCGAATTTACCGCTACCGCTACCAACACCACAATCGCTAGGAACAATGGGTCTCGCCAACGGTAGGTGCCATGCCAAGTTGCTCTCTTTCGCCATGATCCGAATGTCTCGCTGTCCCATGCGCTGTGGCAAGAAACGGCAAGAAATGAAACGAGCCAACTCACTTCCCTTCAGCCATCGTAGCTGAGCCGCAGATCTCAGCGCACGGCGCAACCGCAACCTGACCACCCTCTGAAGCTGAATTCGCCATCTAACTCGAAGAAACGCATGTGCTGATTTGACTCATGCAGATAAATTTCCCTCTAGCAGCGCCTTTGACGCCATCGACAGCGTGCTGAGCGGCTCAGACAGCGAGCGCAAAGACGCCATCAAGCAGGCCAATGGGGTCTTTGCATTCACCATCAAGAACAAGGCCGGCGAGACGGAGAGCTGGCATGTTGATTTGAAGGAGTCAGGGCGTGTAGGCAAGGGTCTTGGAAAGCCGACTGGTAAGCTTTCAATCTTGGCGAGCACACCCATGCGCCAAGTTCTTCCTCATTTGCAAAAAGAATCCCATGAATGGAGTGCACGAGTTACGACCAATTTTGTTTTTGTTACCCTACAGGAAAACATCTCTTTGGAGTTTGGAGGCCCAAATGATGAATGGTAAGCTAATCTGGCAACGTATAGTCACTCTTTCTCTTTCAGAGGAAGACTTTGGCAAGCTCGTGGATGGGTCTGCGAACCCACAGCGTCTGTTTATGTCCGGGAAGCTCAAGGTCAAGGGCGATATCATGAAGGCGACGAAGCTGGACCCTATTATGAAGAAGGCCAAGTCTAAGGCCAAGTTGTAAAGGTCGGTGTCAGGGGACACAGAATTACGAAGAGAGTGTAATATCTTTTGGAATTGTTACCTGGGATTTATGTCATGAGGATTCTGAGTGAAGAGGGAGATGCCCAAAGTTGTAGCAAACAGGGCGGGCGGGGCTGAGTGTTGATGTAAACTTAGAATGCGATAGGGATAGGAATCACATTTTTCGGATGGTTTCTACGATTCGTGCTTGTGATGGGCTTTGAAGAAAATTCCAGAGGTGCCGGCATAGGGGGAAAAGATAGTGCCGTTCATGATTCATTGTGTGGACGTGTACGTGAATTCGCAATGCTAGGAATTCGCATTACTTGAGTCCATAGGTACATTTGTTGGAGCAAGATATACTCGTTGGAGCAAATCACTCACTCTCAAAGCTTCGCCGCCATCCGCCGAATTCTCCTCTTGGCCCCTTCACATACTTCAGTGACAATCTGGCCCGCCGGCTTGACCTGCTTCACGAGGCCGACCCCCGTACCTCTAATGTTTCGGAACATACAGCAAGTCAGTCACTGCCCATCTCCGCCATGATCTAGCGCTGATACAAGGGGTTAGAAGGAGGAAAGGTGGCAACTTACGCCCACGTGTTGACAAGCTTGATGGACTCCTCACTCGAATAGTCCTTCTTCAAGCTCGTCTGCAGCTCCTGCAGTGTGGCACCCCCCAGAAAGCGCTGATGTATGGTGCTCATGATGACTCGGCCGTCGTAGAGGGGTCCCCATAGTTTGTTGCTGTTGATCTCGTCGTTGAAGGAAGATCTGAAGGTGTCAGTGGGAGTCGGGCCGGGTTCTGACGGCAGACGAAAAAGGAGGAGAAGTAGAAAAGAAGAGGACAGAAGAGGAGAAGACAGAAAGAATAAGGAGGAAAAGGAGGTGGAGAAGCAGAAAATGCTAGGCATGATACACCACTTACTTGAAGGTCGATAAGCCGCCGTCGACTGTATCAAGGACGAGCTTCTTCCGAAACTCGGGATAGCAAGACTCCTCAGCGACAGTGAACTAATCCAATGTCAGAACCACGAATATGAAAACACCAAAGAGGAAAAGCATGTGTATCATGCATGCCCTAATACATAAAGAGCAACAACATACCCTCGTCCCCATCACGACCCCATCCGCACCTACAAAATCAAGTCAGCAAACCTATCCTCAAAGCCCAACAAGAGACGCATTCCAGAAAGAACGCAGACCCCCAAAATCACCACAAAAGTCAGATATAGAAAAGCAAAAAAAGGAGACCTACCCAGCATCATCGCCGCCGCCACCCCCCTCTCATCCACAATCCCCCCCGCCCCCAAAACCCCAACTTCCCTCTCCGAAAACTCCTCCTCCAACAAACTCCTCACCTCCGGCACAAAACTCACCACCCCCATCCCCTTCCGAAACTGGTGCCCTCCCGCATCAATCCCCTGACAGACCACCACATCCGCGCCATCCAGAACAGCTTCCCGCGCAGCAGCCACATTCCCGACCTGCACAAAGATCCTCGGCGCCGGATCCAGGGCCTTGGCCGCGCGGATGATGCCCCCATGGGGCTTCACATTCCCATCCGGCGCAAACAGCCACAGCGCAGCAGGGCGCAGGGCCGTCAGCACCGGGAGGGCCGTCTCGCGGAAATGGGAGATACTTTCGTGGCCGGTGATGAAGCTAACGCCTATATTGATGACGCTGGGTTTCTTCTGGTCGCCATCGTTGCTGCCGGGTGAGGTACCAAGAAGAGACTGCGCCTCGGTTAGGTCGGCTGTGAGGGCTTTGAGGTGTTTAGAGGAGGGGCTTGTGTCGAAGACGGATGCGATGAAGCCTTTATGGATGGATGCGTGTGTGTGTTTTTATTTTAGCAAGATGAAGTTCAAGATGAATTGCAATGAGGAGTTATATATGGGAGTAATGTAGTGTTCATGCAAGATGGCACGGATGTTTGAAGAATTGCAGCAAGGTCATAATACGGATTGGACATGTTGCGTGAGGCTGGTAATGGATGAATGGTTGGTTGGTAATGGTAATGGTAATGGTACATGTGTATACACTTACCCAGGCCACCCGCCTTGCTGACCTCGGTAGCAAGTTTAGGTGTAGCAGCGTTGATCATTGGCCCGTTGCAGATGAGGGGCGCTTTGGTCCAGGGAAACCATTTCTGGAGGTTGGCTGGCGACATGATGCAGAGGAATAAGAAAGATAATATCTATAGAATTTTTTGCGGGGTCGTCAAAGGGAAGTTGATAACTTGGAGATGTTTGTAGTTAAGTTTCTGCTTGGATGCGGAGGGAGGTTTATGTGCTGAGGATGCAAGAGGCAGGTTCATGGGCGAGCTGAACCGCGGGTGGAGGGCGGCATCTTGTCCAGAAAGAGAATGCGGCCGGTACATAACTACATAGTTAGATTGACGTGAGTTTGGCAGACGACGCCGACGAAGAGGCAATGCATGAATCATAACAGGCAATTGGTGCGACTCTTCGGTGTAATACTGTACTTATACATAATGTGATAGTGAAGGGGTCGATGCCGTTTAATGGCGCAGATCGCCCGGGATGTGATGATCTCTATGGTCTGGTGATTCTGAGCGGGTGGTATCTATTACATATGTGTATCATTGGATGGAATGCTCTCCATGTAAAAAAGGATGCCGTCACGTAACTATTCGTCACGCACCTACACTTGCAGGCTGCAGGCTGCAGCCACACGCTACCTACAAACAAGGGACAGACAGACTATGCTCATCAAAATCGTGCCACTATGACAGGGGGCTTATTGCTCAGAACCTCGTCAATCTCGTTCATGATCTCCGGCGTCAACTTGTCCACCGCTGCCACGGCCCTGCAATTCTCATACACCTGCTCGACCCTACTGGCGCCCGTGATGGCCGTGCTCACGTTGGGATTCTTCAGCACCCAAGCCAGCGCAAGCGTACTCAGCTTGATCTCGAGCTTGTCCGCGATGGGCTGCAGCTTGTTGACCTGCTCGATGATGCCGTTCCAGGTATCCTGGCTGGTGCGCTGCCAGTAACCCTTGACGAAATCGACGCTCGTTTGCGCAAAACGCGAATCCTCGGGAATACCGTCCTTGTACTTGCCCGACAGGATGCCCTGACGCATGGGCGACCAGACCGTCAAGCCGAGATTGTTCTCGCGGTACAAATGGGCGAATTCGCTTTCGACCTTTTCCCGCTGAAGCATGTTGTACGCAGGCTGCTCTGTGACAGGCCCAATGAGACCCAACTTGTCTGCGTATCGCCACGCCTGCGCTATTTCGTCCGCATTCCAGTCCGACGTGCCCCAGTAGAAGGCTTTGCCTTGGTTGATGATGTGGTTGAATGCTCGGACGGTCTCTTCCATCGGCGTCTGGCGGTCAGGACGGTGGGCGAAGATGATGTCGACGTATTCGAGATCCATCCGCTTGAGAGAGGCATCGACGCCCTCGATGATGTGCTTCCGAGACAATCCTTTGTTGTTGACCTCGTTGTCACCAAAGGCTTGACCCCAGTAGATCTGTCTCATCGTGTCAACAAGATGTTCCGTTTTCGTGTTCCGCAAATGGTTCCGTGACTGCAAGGCAAACGTTGTATTGCTTACCTTTGTCGAGACGACCAGATCGTTTCGCTTCCAGCCAAACTTCTTGATAGCTTCTCCCATGACAATCTCCGACTCTCCCTCAGCGTAGACCTCTGCACAGTCGAAGAAATTGACGCCGCAATCATATGCCGCCTTCATGCAGGCATATGTTCCCTCTACGACGGGACGGCCCTGTCAGCTCTAAACGCACCTTTGTCCCCCAACTGACAACATGGTAGATATCTTGTTTTCCAAAGGAGCAATTGCACTGTACCTCTGTCGACATGGCCACCGTACGTGAGCCAACCTCCTAGAGAGATTGCAGAAACCTGAAGCCCGGAGTGACCCAGGAATCGATACGTCATCGGCGGCATATCTTGTGGTTTGGACATGGTGAGCGAGTTTCGTGACAAGAGGTCCAGCTCCAATTGATGCTGATAAGGGAGAAGAAGGAGTTGAAAAATTGGTCTGTCGTTCGCTTTCCACTTCAACTTCTTCTTGTTTCGATCTTTTGGAAAAGGCAAGAGCTCGCAGCTGTATCTTCTGTCTATATAGTATACGGCTCCGTGAGTTGAAACTTGAAAGTGAACATCATCATCGTTCCGCTTTTGCGGGGGAGCGACCCAATGTCCCCGCCATGAACTAGTGTCATTGACGAATGCCCCCGCGGATAGTTACAGCCGGCCCAATCAAGGTGGATATTTGAAACGAAGGACGCCTTGATTTTACCGGAATAGTCCGTGTGGCGTGGTGACAACTGAAGAAAGCCACGCTGTCGACAACGCGGTTGCATTCGTACTTCCGCGGAGCATGCGCGCCGCGCTGTTCTTGCCACAAAATAATGATGCATGTCTCCTGATACCAGTGCTTTCGTAGCAGCGGATTCAGGTCTTCAGATAATCGCAGTACATTGGAGGTTCAAACTATCGAGAAGTGGTCAATCGCTTTGTTTCGACTAAAAATGCACTGACGCGAAGCTGTGCCAGTGCGCGCCAAAAATAGGCAAAACTGAAGGGGTGTCTGCGACGCAAGTCACGTGGTCTTATGTAGTGAGAGAGGGCTACATAGTTACCAGGTAAGCGGAAAGCGCCGTGCCAGAACTGTCGGTCCTTGCTCCGCTTTCAGTCAGCCGTCCTATCACGTCGCAGTTCTGATTATTTGTCATCGCCCTCACATTTTTCT
>SRPP01000208.1:0-40379 GCA_018360055.1 Claviceps monticola
AGGGCGGAAAAAGTAAAACTGAGAAACGGGGATATGGAGATTCACATGCGGAGTATGTATGTAGTCACGGAGCACATAAAGATAGAGAGGGGGGAAACAAGCATGGGAATGGAAATGGGGAAAAGGAATGTTCGTGGCGTGTTTGTCTGGATAGTGGTATGATGAGCTTGTGCGGCGTATACATACATACATACATACTTACATACTTACACATGGACGGAGTTTTGGTATCTACACGAAGTCTGCTCTGCAAGAACAGAAACAATATGCAGCATTGCACCACTGAGCTTACATTACAGTATGTAGGTAGCTGTTTTGTCTATTTGTAGTGTCACAGGACTTGATCTTCGGCAGCACGTGCGTAGAGGTAGAGAGAGTCTTTGGTCTTTGGCATCAAAAGATGGAGGATGCCTGTGATGTATAAACAACGCTTTGCGACTGGCAGATGATAGATAGGCTGTGCCACGCCACGCCATATGAAAGGCTAGCCACCGACAGACATATGGAAACTTTTGACCGTGACAAGATGAAAGACGGGCGTTGCTACCTGTGGAATGGATTTATTATGTGAGCTTTTGCATCTACAGGGGTTTTACATGACGGGACCTTCCGCGGCTAGTATTGACTCGGGAGATATACACATGAGACTACAACGTCTACTTATATTCTACAAAAAGAAAAAAACAAATGAGAAAAAAAAACACGCCTTGAAAAGAAAGATGAACCCGGGGAAGGCTGCACGCAAAGAAAACAAGAACAGAAAACATAGAGGAAAAAAAAAGAGGGACAAGAGGAAGAAACAAAGAGGACAATACGATACAATACATACGGAGTACGGAGTACATGATACAATACTCCCCCATGGGCCATACTGCAGCACCCTCATCGCTCCCTCGCCAAATACCCCCAAAACAAGGCCGTCATCCACACCAACCTCCACGTCGTCGTCCACATCTCCCGCACACACACACCCAACTCCCTCCGCCCCCGGCCCGACTTCCACGATTTCCCCCCATCGTAAAACGGATCTTGGAGATGGATGCGCGGTCCGGTCCCTCCCGCGGCCCCCATCCCAGCAGCCCCAGCCCACCGCTGACTACTCCGACTCTTCTTGGATGTCCACCGCGCGCTGCTATCGCTCGTGGTCGCCGTGGAGGCAAACTCGCCGCGCATCCCTGATGATGCTGCTGCGCTGGCAGAGCCCCGCGGGGGCGTATATGCACGTTCCGGCGGCTCTGTCTTCGCTTTGGTTTGGGGCTTGTCCTTGTACATGGGCAGAACTGAGGAGCCAAACGAAGAAGAAGAGGAGGAGGTGGCGGGAGTAGCCGATTCAGGCTCCAGTGCAAAGGGCGTGAGTTGCAGAAACGGTACCAAGAACGCGCGAATGCAGAGTAGGATGAGCGAGACGACAACGAGGGTCACATACTTCATGTACGTGCGGAACTGATTCGGCAGCAAACATAGATGCGTCTGGAGGGTCATTTCGGGGTTCCCCGGGATGGAGTTGCCTTTTGCGTCAATGGGATTGTAGAGACTCACCATGAGGAAGCCCGGTGTTGGGATCCCCATGGCCATGCTGAAGCTCTTGACGGTGATTTCGCGAACGTAGCCCTTGGAGGGGGAGTGGGTGAGCTCGCAGTAGTCGTGGTCGTCGCCGGAGAAGACGTGCACGACGTTGCCTACTTTTTTGACGAGGCTGACGGAGTCGGCTTCGCTGAGGACGTTGGAGTACTGGTATCCGGCGGAGATGCTGATGGCGTTGCGGTCGTCGCGCGTAGTTGATTCCCCTGATCCATCGTCTTTTCCCCGTGAAGATTGTTTTTTGGTGCTCGGTGGCCAGTGTTCGCGGAGAGGTCCGCAGGGCGTACCGGGTAGTCGGAATAGAGGAACGTGAGTGAGAAGAATCGTGGGCAGGTCGGCGACTGCGTCGGTGCCTGGATCACGAAGCACGCGGGATAGGTCTGCGCTGTTGACGTCCTCGACTTTGTGATGGAGTTTGAGGTCGCGGTCTACGCCGTGCCAGACCCCGAGTTCTTCATACGCTAGCTTGCGCTTCAGTATTGGGACCTCGTCGAGGAAGTCGTGTACAGGCCCGTAGATGGGCTTCAGGTTGTGCGCGTCCTTGTACGCAGATGCATCGGCGCTCAACGACACTGTGTCCACCGATACAATCGTGTGGTTCCCTACCACGTCGACGCGGTTCGTCTCCCCAAAGAAGGCGCTGAAGCGGTCGCGAACGGGTACCTGGATCTGAGCCCCGAAACCCAAGTCGTGGTTCCCCGGCAGACCGGCCACCAGCTTGCGCCCTCTCTGGTACGGCCCGGGAACGGTGCCGCCCTCGCTGCTGAACGGCTTGAAGAAGATGTCGCTGAAGCGCTTATACTCTGCAAGCCAGAAATCCTCGCCGTACTTGCGATGCCACGTCTTGACCCATTTCTTCTCCGTCTCAGACCGCTGGCCGCCCCATTGCGGATCGACAAACCGTGCTCCCTGCCGTGTCTTCCACTCTCGTCCGCCATCGAAAAGATCGCCCAGGAAGAAGACGCTGTCTGGTCGCAACTGGCGCTGTAAGGCGCGGTACCCTCTCCGCATGTAATTATCCGTGATGAGCACAGTCAAGGGATTCAGCGGCCACGGACGACCAGGATAGGAGTGCGGATCCGTGATTTGAGGGTCGGCAACGAAGACAAGGTGATGCGGAGTAGCATGTTTAGGCTGTGTAGTAACTCGTCAGCATTCCGCGTATGTGTCTTTTGGTCTTTCGTAAGAACAGAATCCCCTTTTAGAAGCCCACGGCCCCAGAAACCAGCAATCCAACACGCAGAAATGTAGATTTAGAAACCACCCAAAACGTACCCATTTCTCCCAATTCTCCCAGTCGCACCTCTGCACCTTACTATCAAACACCCACCGCTCCCCCCACAGCAAAATCATCATCCAGAACAGAAACAAAAAGTGCGGAAAACTCAAGACCCGTCTCGCGACTAGGTTTCTCCGAATCTGATGGCCCGTCCGCGCCGCGATAGCTTCGACCGTCGCCCTGCCTGGACCGCCTATCCAGGCAAGCACTGCATGGGTCGGCGTGCGCAAACGGCCGCCCTTGAGAGGTTTGGGCATGGCTAAGCGGCGGAACATCTCCGCGCCATCACTAAGCTCCCTCCTCTGCCGCGGACGCAGGTTTTCGTTCTTGCAAGTTGCAATAGCTCTCGTTCGTTCGTTCGGAATCGCGTTGGTTTGGGGAGAGAAATCGGTTCGTTGGAGTTATGAAAGCTCTCAAGGGCAGCTGTTGGCCCGAAGAGGAGGTTGGATAAAAGGAAGCTTTCGGTCTCGGAATGCGCGATTGGCGTTGGCGCGGACCTGATGGAATTGGAATCGGCGCCCTGGCTTCCCGATGACTTGTTCAATGGAATAAGATATGGGATAAGAGCCAATCAGAAGCTCGGATATCTCGGGAAGTGGAGTCGCAGGAAAGAGCGGAAAAGAGCGGAAAAGAGACGAAAAGTTTGAAAGGGAGTGCACGGGGCTGAAAGGTATAAGAGTTCCCAACTAGCAACGATGACAGGATACCTATGTAATGGAAAGCTTTAATGAGTCAACACTACAGAGTATACGTTATGAGTACAGACAAATGTCTCGCAGTTCAAGACGAAATCCAACACCCACTTGCGATCTCGCGGAGACAGACCAGGCCAGATCCCTGGACCCTTTGCTTATAGTCCACAATGGTGTCCAAAAGGGACGTCCCAGGGGCCGACGACGCCTTGTCACCGGATGACATGCCCAGATTTATGAACCTCAACTACACTGCGAACAGCTCTGCATTCAAAACATAATCAAAACGCTATTTAGCTATCGAATACCATTTCCGCAATCCCACATACAAACGCCATGTATATGCATACTAGCTGCCGTCATCATTCAATTCATGCTCCCCACGGTATCAAGGTCAGCCACCACGTCTCCGTGTATCTTCCCGATATCGAACAGACAGACCTTCAGACCATAATTTCCGATGGAGACTGCAGGAGGATACTACTCGTTTTTTCTTTCTGCTTTCTGCTTTCTGCTTTCTGCTTTCTGCCGTCTGCCGTCTGCAGCGTTCAGCGAGGCGCCATGTCCGAGCTGGCATCACTACGGTCATTCTCATCACCTGCCTCCTCGCCGTTCTCATAGCGCCGCGACTGCGACTTGGGCACCGCTGGTTTCTTTCCGAGGCTTAGAAATCTCTTGAATCCACGTGGCTGCTGCGCTTTGGACTCCAACGCCTGCTGTAGCTCATCATCGGCTGGGTTGTACTCATAATGCAATCGCGGGACCAGCAATCGATACGGAACCGTGATTCCTGTTGGATCTTTGGCGTTGACTTCCACGTTCAGACAGATGTCGAGGGCCCCTTCCACATCGACTTGGAATTCGTCCGCCTTGCGCATCTGTTTCATCGACAGCCCTGTCGGCCTTCGGTGAAACTGGCGAGGACGCATCATAGGGTCCTCCTCCGCGTTTCCGTCGACTCTTGCTGGCTGAGTTCCCAGAGTTGGTACTCGCTGTCGCGGTTGAGCAGTGAAGTGTGACTCGTCGTCCTCCGAAAATTCGTTGTATTCACCATGCGTGCCTCCGCCACGCAGTCCAGAGGGTTGTATACCATAAGGCTGGTGGCTTGCAGCAAAGTAGTCGCCCTCGTCCTCGTCGCTGTCTTCGCCCCATTGTCCATTGATGCCGCCGTCATTAGGCTTGCTAGTGCTTCCACGCCGTCCGAATCCGAAGAGACCCTTCTTTCTGCCTTCGCCACTACCGAGGGACAGAGTGCGTGTCAGCCCTGCCGGCCTAGGAGCGCTAGAAGAGTTTCGGCGCGAGAGACTGCGTAACAAGCCACCCATGCCGCCGGAGATTGGTGGTTTACTCCCTCGGATAGTTGTGCGAGATCCGTCGAAGCCACCTTCCCTGTCCCCTAAACCTGACCCTCCAGCTCTGCCCTCTCGTCCCCCAAGGGAGAGTCGTCGAAGAAGGCCGCCCGCTCCACCGTCACGACCTGGCTTGCTGTTCATCACCGATGGCGGGCTAGGGCTTCTATCATAAACCGACAATGGCGGTGTTGGCGGCGGTGTCATCCCTGGACTCCACGTGCGAATAGAGCACCAATTTCTGTGTGGTAGCAGGTGTTTGTTGTTTCTCGCCTTACCGTCCACTCCGTGTCGGAACAAGGGAAGCATGCTTTCATCCGTTTTGGAATCAAAATGATGCACCTTGTTTCGTTTGTTCAGCACGTCGGCCAACATGTTGGAAGGGGGCGTGTTGGCTATTGCTGATGAAACCACATTAACCATGTATCTGGGGTCCTTGTGCTTTGCAACTCCGAGTTTCGGGTTCGAATAAAACTGGCCAATGGCCGCCAGATGTACGTCACCACTGCGAGTGTGTCAGCAATATTCCTTCCCTCAAGTAGGAGAACCTATAAAGTAAGGAGGAAAGAAAGAAAGAAAGAAAAGGACGGTATAGTGTATACCTCAGCAGTGTGACACGTAAGCTCTTGTCAATGGCCAAGTCTTGCAAGTCTTCAATGATGATACTTCTTTCCTGTTTGTGGTTCTTGGCGGTCCAGTGATCATTCAAGTCATCCAACACCTCTACGCCGCCATCAATATTATTGAGAGCTTTGCCTAACAGGCCCGTTCGGCCCAGTGCCTTGACAGGATCCATGAGTCTCGATGTCAAGCTGCAGACGAATCAGCATAGTTCTTTACGCGTAAAGGGATGCGATCACATCGGCACGCGGCAAGCACTTACATGTTCTCGAGCCACACCAGTCGCGGGTACGCAATAGGAACTCCCATGACGACTAGCAGATGCTCCAATTGGCCACGACGCACTTCGGTGTAGAGCCTGTTTGTCATCTTTTCCCACGTCTCAGGCTTTATGACCTCATTTTCAGACCTTTCCGTGCGACAGTCTACAGCCAACAACGCAACTTTGCCGCCCATGGAGACATAGATGCTGCGGCTCAGCTCATTTATGTACGGCCCCGGCTCCACACCGAGAATCCAGCTGGGCTCTGTGCTTTCCGTCTCGGTCAGAACGGTCTGGTGCTGGAAGAGCATGTAGTACTTGAAGGCAACCGCTCCTAGGCCGCTAAACACGGGTGTCTTCATATAATGATCTGGGTACGATCCGTATCCGTCGAAGATGTCATGGTCATCGTACATGTTGACCATCGGGATCTGGGATGCCGCCAAGGAGAAGAGTCCTCGAGAAAACCACATACAATAGCGGCCGAGATAAAAGTCCTCCATCTCATCCTGCATTTCGGCCGTGAAAGGAGCCCCGTGCTTGTGCCGAGGGTCTCTGATTTCAAGCCACTCGTCAAATAATCCACACTTGCGAGCCACCGAGTCGTTGTATATTTGATCACCTCCGCCAACCATCACATGGAAAGGCTGCGACTGATGGTTGTTGAGTACATCCCGCCACATTGGGTCCGGGCCGCAAAGGTCGTCTGGATTTACAGCAGCACTGAACCCATTGCAGCTGTGGAACATCATGTTCATCGCGTGTTCCCTCGCAGGAACCCAGAATGCCATGCATGGGCCTCGATTTATGCGGTAAGCGATGCGTTGCTGCTTTTCTCGCAGCTCAATCTCAATGTTGAACCTCCAGAAGGTGCAGCCGCGTTCGACGTGAAGCCGAAAGCCTCGTACATCTTTGAATCGTTGAACCTTCTCGCCATCAATTTCAATGCGCTTCTGGCGACCAGCGAATGACTTTGGCAGCTCAGCGGCGCCATTCGCAGCAGCCATATCGGCCGGACTCCTGTATCGTTCAAAGAGGCCCTTGTCAGTCTCATTAAGGGATAGGTCTTTGGCTTCGTCAAGATGCTCGACGGGGCGAACATAAAGCGTCTCTCCTCTGCGACCCAGTTTGGGGTGGCCAGCAATCGGATCAACATATTCTGCCGGCAATTCGCCATCGACCTGATGAGGCGGCGGAGGAAGAAGATCAATATCTTGTACAAAGAGACGGAGCATAGGGACTATTTCATAAGAAGAGTCCTTATCGCGGGTGACAATCATGGCACTGCCACGCCAGAATTCGCGGTCGCGCATGGTAGGAACTCTCTCGTGCCGAATACCAGAGTATCTCAAGAGAGGTCCACATTTGAGATATAACGCAGGCTTGAAGCGGGTAGGAGCTAAACGAGGAAGAAAAGTGAGCAAGAGATGGACTCCAAGCTAGTTTCGGGAAATACTCACCGTCCGTATCGTCGTACTCTCCATCAAAGGCCTCAGCTTTGCGGGGTCGTGATGAGTGAGAGGTATTCTTGCTTCTGCCTCCACCTTCCCACCAAGCTTTGCCCCTGTCAGCAGCTGAGGGCTGACTGTCGCTCGCCAAGTCCAAGAAGCTTCCTCGCAACGAGCCGACTGTAGCCTTTTCGTACTCATTCAACCACATCGGTGGCTTGTACAACCCCTCGCCAGGGCGTAGGTCTTCAGGATCTCTGATAATCATCCTGGAAAACTGGTGCGAAGGTGCGCTCTCTATCGAATGGTCGCTGTCGTGTCGATCCAGCCGCCTCCTGCCATTTTCAACGGCTGTAAATCTCGAATTTGGAGTCTCTTTGGAAGCAACACTATACGTTTCCTGCGGGATGTGCTCCTCACCAGACCCGTGAACTGTCTCGTGAAGTTGTTCATTAGCACGGTGTACAATTTCCCGCCACTGTTCTTGCGGCGGCAATGGTACCGAAGGAAGCTCCTTATCCTTGTTCTTGGCAATGGCAACCGCATATGGTTGTTGAGTCTCTAGTGATCTATCAATGGCAGCCGCTGTATTGTCTCTAGAAGACGGAGCTATTTGTGCATTCTGCTGATCGTGAGGGGCGCCATCTCGCGTCCGATCGTTTCTTTTCCGAGTCATGGACATGTCGCCGGCGTTACCACCCGTAAAGAAGGCCGTCGGGTGCTCTGTAAATATGTGGCCCCTGGCTCGGGATTCCTGTTCACTTCGCACTGTACGATCTCGAAAACTCAAATTTCGCGAGGAGGGCACATTGATCCGTGGTGTCTCCAGTTCCACCTCGTCTTCTCTGCGGCGCAAAAATGCAGGAGTCGAAGCAGCTTCGCCGCTGTGTTCAAATGCATTGGGGTTGCGGTGGACGGCTTGCTGAGAATGCGGTTGATGCTGTGTCTGATGTTGCAGATAAGACTGCTCTCGTGGATCAGGCTGTCTTGGTGGTGGCTCACGTGTGAATGGCGCTGGTAACTGCGCATTCGGCATCGAATGGACTGTCTGATGTTCGGATGACACGGTTCTATCATCCACGCCGCTGGGGTGATGAGCGAAAGCGTTTGCTGCTTTTCTAGCAGCTCGCTCCCGAGCTCGTTGCTCGGCGGCTTGAACTCTTGCTCGCTTTTCCTCTTTGGTCATGCCGCCGAGAGTCTTCTCGAGCCTCTGTAGAGGTGAACGGCTGTTTGTGAACATTTGGTCGCGCTCTGACAGGCCTTCGAGTGGTTCTCCTCGTTGCGATCCTGCGGCAACACCTTCAGGCAGGGTGTTTGGCGCAATAGTACCTCGTCTTTGCATGACATCGTGTACATGTTGCCGGGCGATATCGGGAAACTCTTCACGTCGCACGGTGTCACTGGCCTCGGGATTCATCTCTTGATCCTGAGTGTAAGGGAGGGAATGCGTGAACTGAAACTGTCGTGCGGGCGGTGATGTATAGCCAGAGCTGAATCTCTGGTCATAAGGCCGCGCTGGTTGATGGCCCTGTGGCTGACGATAGCTACCCGGTGGAGCTGCAGGGGGCCTTGCCGCTGTGGATTCGAAAGCTTGTTCCTGGTTTTGTTCGGCCGAGTGGTAGTTTCGTCGGCGAGATATGTGCCGAGGCAAGTTAAAGATAGTATGTTCCTGGGCAAATCCGGAGTCCTCAAACGGAGAGGAGAAGGAAGGAGAAAATGGTGCACCAGCAATTGCACGAGGATCAGGACCTGCACCAGCACCAACACCAACACCAGCATGTGCCAACGTGGTTGCAAATACCGGATGCTGGTAGGAAGGCGGTCTGGGGGCTAGGCCTTGGGTGGTTCCGATAAAGCTTGAAGCTATGGGCGAGTGGGGGCTGAAGGTGGACTCTGTGAGAGCATCTGTGTTGGTAGTCTGGATAGAGGCGCGATTTGCCCAAGAACAGCGACGTGGCTGGGCCTCAGGTGGCACAAAACGGTCGTAGTCAGGAGCTTCGTAATACGTGTAGTCGTCGTACCCTTCTATCGGCCCCCTTGAGTCAGGGAATCGGCTCCATTGATTCGGTTGCGTTGGCATGGAGGGCAAGGAGATCGCCGGCTCGCGAGGGAGTAAAGTTGTGTTCACGATTGCTCGGCAATGTATGTGAGGGTAATGGCGTATGTACTTTGTTGTCTCGCGAGGATATACACTATGCGTTGTCTGGGAGCAAGCCGAACAGCGCGGAAGTGAGGTGACACCGAACGGTCTCGGGAGACCACCGGAGGGCGACGGCAAGGGGCAGGCAGGGTGAGAGAAAAGAAAAAGAAAAATCTTGGAGTGACCGCCTTGGGCCACGAAGTACCGTATTGTAATGGAAAATTTAGTGAATAAAAAAGCAAGAAGCGTCCGTATCTCAAGAATGTCTCTGTTGGAATTGAGGTGTTGAAGGTCCCCGTCGCAGACAATCGACATGACAACGCGGTGGCTGGTGACTGCAGCTGGAAGCCGGGAGCTGCATGCATGTGGCAGGCAAGCGAGGGAGCACTTGCCTCGTCAATCATGCAATCAATCACTTTATGTACCTGCATTATATGCAATTATATGCACTCTATTTGCATCTCTGTGTGCTTTCACAGGATGTGCCCATTGTGGCATTGTCTGTCCACCCCAACCACCCCGTGGAGAGGTAGAGGCTGGCTCTCATTCTCCCGGCGGAACTGTCCGCCATAAGTGTGTTCCGACTTCAAGCCACATGCCCACGAGCTACTTTGCGTCATCATGAACCATGGAGCAACCCGTCTGCAGTCGGGCCCGTCTTCGTCATGATCGCATAAACAGCAGTAACTTGCCAGCCGACCCGTCGATTCCACGCGTCCGAGGACTCAGCTTGTCTGACTGCTTTGTCTATGGAACTCATTCAGGCCCTTCAATACGTTTCGCGCCATAGAGTACATAGGTGGTTGTGTGTGTCATGTATCTCCACACGGAGTACTCGGTACATACATACCTATGTATGTATGTACATAACTTGTACATGATGGTCGGACGCCAGGGGCCCAGGCCGCCCGGGGCCTGGGGCTTTTAGTGCGCCGCTGATGATTCCTTTAGTTAGGAGGTACCTACGTACATACATTTTGGACTTTGTATGTAGCTCGAAGCATCGAGATGCCTTTCATGGCTTGCAGCCTGCAATGGGCCTGAATTCTAATTACATACAACGCAGCAACTGCTCGACGGCCTGAATGGTTCTCCAAAGGCGTTCGGTTCGCACGCGGCATTGCCACAAGGGATCTTGAGAATTCGTAGACGGTAGGACTACATACCTACATATGTAGGATTGTTTCGAACCGTTAGCCTACCTCTGTCTCTGTCTAGATTCCAGAACATTGTATTGGCTGGCTGGCTGGCTGGCTGGTCTAGTTTACGATAGATAACACGACATGAGTTGCACAACGAAAAAAAAAGCCAGACTTCGTCCTCTACGTCTTGACTCTTGTCCGTCAAAGGATTCCCGTAACTTTCAGTTAATGTGACTCCACATGTGACAATTATTACGCCGGCTGCATGTTAGTTACATGTGCCTGGCCCGGCCGGCCGGCTCATCGTAGAAGCCGTTTAGCAATGGAACTGATAGCCACAAAAAAGTGAAAGTAATCAAGTACATAGTTAGTTACTTGGGCTAAAAAGCCAACATCAGGTCAAAAATGCGACTTGGGAAAGCATCGTGGAACGATCTTTGCTCCCGGCAGGGCTTGAACCTGCGGCCTCCGCATCACTAACGTCTATTAGTACGAAGCTCTAACCAACTGAGCTACGGAAGCTTTCCCTTATTGAGAAATGAGCCATTATTTTATACTCTATAGGAATTGCTTTGCGCATTTTGCATACGAAAGCCAGTCAATGATTTCTCGGAACGTCGTCCCTTCAATGCCATTCACCTTTCATCGAAAGTATCGTATTTTTTCTATCTAAGTGCATTCATAGCGTGTTGCAACAATCTCGCAGCCGATGCTTTGCCTAATGCTCGAAGATTCATGGCATGTTGCTCTTGACGAAAGCATCTCCTCCTTCAAACCGCATCACCTCAAGCTATTCCATAAAAAAATGCTGCTTGAAGGATCCCAGATGTAGCGCATTGAAACTTGGAATTATGTATTCGATGAATACAAAAGACAACAGTCTGCTGGACCTCCGCAATGGCTGAGCCTGAGGGAAGAAGAGGACAAAAAAAGAAGCCGGAGATAGGGTAGCCACATCTGAGATAATCTGTTGCTGATTGATGCCTTAAACTTCAGGCATCACATCTCCGGCGGTAGGAGCCTGCGGACCGCTCCTGACTGCGTGTTATCGAGTTTTTTGCCCGTTCGTCGAATCGCAGGTCGTAACTTCCATCGCACGTCACATTTCATCCCACAAAACAATCCCTCAAACAGAGCATTTCTTTGCCTGGCGCAAAGTTGCCCTTCGCACGTTCTTCTTCAAAGACTCAAAGACAACAAATAGTCGATCTATTCTCTCCTCCACTTCTCGTACAACGCTCACCTTTCACCGTTGGCCTTTTACGACGGTCGGTCGCAAGCCCCACCATCAAAACTGTTTCGATCGACACCATACCCTTTTGCCACGTCTCATCCCGTGGCCGACAACTTGACCTCGAACACACTCGCTTGAGAAATAGCTGTACAAAATGGCTACTTCTGTTGAAGCACCGAATATGGATCTGCAGGTCGACCTGTCAACAATTCCCATCTCTCCCAACGGCGTGAGCGAAGGCCCCGACGCCAAGGACAGCAGCAAACCTGTAACTGTTTTCCACGACAAAGACAACTTCAACGTCAAGCACCCCCTCCAAAGCAAGTGGACGCTATGGTTCACCAAGCCTCCAAGTGGAAAGGTCAGAGAACAGTGACTCGGATGCAATGTCTCGCCGATTGACCTTGGACTAATAAGAGCAACAGGGTGATAATTGGAATGATTTGCTCAAGGAAGTTATCACTTTCGATTCCGTGGAAGAGTTTTGGGGAGTCTATGTGCGTATGAACTCGTGGATATGAAGTGACATTTCGAAAGTGACCTAACCTCCTCGCAGAACAATGTTGCTCCCGTTTCCGAACTTGCCTTGAAGTCCGACTACCATCTGTTCAAGGCTGGTGTGCGACCCGAGTGGGAAGACCCCCAGAACAAGCATGGTGGTAAATGGTCATACCAGTACAAGGAAAAGCGAAGCATTGATGTCGACCGCCTATGGCTGCAGGTCATGATGAGTGCTATTGGTGAGACGTTGGAGGACGAGGACGATGGCGAAGTCATGGGCGTTATTGTCAACGTCCGTAAGGGATTCTATCGTATCGGTGTCTGGACGCAAACCACTGGCAAGCACATTCCTGGCCGTGGGGATGGCGACTTTGCCGGCGGAAAGGGTCGCAGCCCTGAGAAGGGCAAAGCCATCCTCATGTCGATTGGCCAACGCTTCAAAACAGTTCTTGAGCTTCCCAAAAACGTAGAGGTGGAGTTCTCCGGCCATACGGAGGCTTCGACATCGGGAAGCACAAGAGCGAAAGCCAAGTTTGTCGTGTAAATTCAGAGTCGCGGTGGAGAGAAGACCCTCGGATCTTGCTAGGAAAAGGAAAAGGAAAGGAGACAGGTGTGGACAAAGAAGCTCCCTCGTAGCACATGCTTACTCTCTTTGCTTGCACTGAACTCGCAACAACGCATTTGGCATTTGACGACGAGTTATTGATTGAGGTCGGTTGTCGGGAGTGCTGCGACCTTGCCGAGCACCGAATGGGATGCCTCATGACTAACAAAGGAGGGAGGGTTTCTTTATGGAAATGTTACATTACGCATTGCGAATGTATGGTATATTTTTTTTACACGGTGGCGTTTTGCAAGGAAGCTATGCCTGATAAATTCTGCTCGACAGAGGCGCAACCTCGTCGCAGAGGTGTAGGTATGCCCATCAGCTGTGACCAGGAATTCCTGTATCCGGCCGAGATTTTCCGTCATCTGGCCAGCCTCTTAATATATATAAAAGACTGCTGCTCATGATATGTTATAGTTATTGCGAGGGCTTGTTTCGCACATATAATACGATCACTTCACGTTTACGGCTTTGCGTCAGGCCAAGGCTCATCCGTCAGTGAGAAACTACAATGTGCACACAACTCCTGGACACTGACCACCAGATACTAATATCAATCAAGAGAGATCCAACCTGCACCCCCCTCTCAGAAGATGCGACACTAGGGCCCGAAGAATAGCGAGCCTTCTTTTAGGGTCCTCAGAGCTATTTTGGAGCTTAAACCATGTGCTTGAGAGGAAAACCTTCTCTCGAGAGAAAGAGGCGAGGTTTGATAGCTTGCGTCTTACCCCCAATCAGTAGCCCGCACAACGCCTATCATTATTCTCAACGGGAGGGTAGCAATCTCGCAATCTAGCCCAAGAAGCAATACGTATCTCGTAATCCATCCATCCTCCAAGCCCTCACACCTCACTTCACTCAATTCACTCAATTCAATCCCCGCCCTGCTCCTCCGGAAACATCTCCTTCACAAGCTTCTTCTTATTGATCTTGCCCATCGCATTCCTAGGAATATGCCCCACAACCTTCATAGCCTGCGGAATCTTATAATTCGCCAATCTGGGCTTCAAGGCACGACGCATCTCCAAAGGGGACCACTTCTGCACAACATCCCCATCTAGGACTACCACCGCGGCGACTTTCTGGCCCCATTTTGCGCTGGGGATTGCGACGACGGCGGCTTCTGACACTTGGGGTAGGGAGAGGAGTTCGCGCTCTACTTCGAGGGCTGAGACTTTTTCGCCGCCGGTTTTGATTATGTCCGCGGTGAGACGGCCTTGGATGTAATAGGGGGGGCCTTGGGTCCAGGATTGGGCGTTGGAGGGGGTGTCGCCGGACAAGGAGGAGGAGGAGGAGGAGGATTGACGGATGGCTACGTCGCCGGTTTTGAACCACGGGCCTTGGTTGTCGTCTGGGTCGGAGACAAAGGCTGAGGCGGTGGCTTCGGGATTGCGCCAGTATTCCTGGAAGATGGTTGGGCCGCGGAGTTGGATTTCGCCGGAGCGGGGGCGGCCGTGGGGGTCGAGGTCTTGGCCGGGGGGGATGACTTGGTTGGTGTCTACGTCCATGAGACGGGCTTGGACGGAGGGGAGGGGCCAGCCGACGCTGGCGTTGATGCGGTCAGAGAAGTCGAGGCCGCAGGAGAGGGCCATGCCGACTTCTGTCATGCCGTATCGCTCAAGGAGGACGTTGCCGTGGGAGAGGTCGTGCCAGGCGGATTTGATGGGTGTGGGTAGGGCGGCAGATCCTGAAATGTTGACGCGCATGTTTTGCGGGGAGACGGCTTCTCGGCATGCTTGTTGCAGGTCTGGGGGGAGGCTCTTGTGGGTGGAGAGGAGGCGGCTATACACGGTTGGGACGACGGTGAAGAAGGTGACTTTTGGTTTGGCGGTGGCGGCGTCGCCGCCCGCGGGGAGAAACGGAGCAGCCAGGCGCGTCCATACAGCATTGGGATTAAAAGGAAACATGAACTCGATGGAGGAGCCGGCAAAGAGGGGCGTGATGATCGCGTTTATCGTGCCGTGGATGTGATGCAGCGGTAGAACATGGAGAAGATGATCTGAGGGGGCGTATTCCCATGCTTCAACGAGGGAATGAGCTTGAGCGGTAACGCCGGATTGTGGAATCAAGACTCCTTTCTGCGGTGGACTGGTTAGAACGGGGATACAGAAGAAATTGCGGAGAAATTGAGGGGAGGAGATAGGCAAATAAGGGGGTAAAGAAGATAGAAGATGGGAGGTAAGAGACAAAGGAGTGAGATGAAAGACACACGAGTGAGGGACTGAAGATGGAAAGAATGATTGTGTCAACTTGAAACAACCCTTAAACTAATGAGAAAAGGCAAATTAAGTCAATAACATACCGGTTTGCTTGTAGTCCCCGAGGTATAGAGCATGAGTCCCGCCCTCCCCGGATCCGACCCTTCGAGCAAAACAGCAGCATCACCCGCCCCTTGCCGACCGCCGACATGCTTTGGCAACTCTAGATGTCTCGGTTCTGCTTCCAAGGGCCCGGTGAGAACCTGGCGCGCCTGAGAGGCAAACTTGGACGAGGACACGAGTAGGGACGCCTGGCTATGATCCAGAATATATTGCAGCTCAGGGTCTGGAAAGGCCGGGGACATGGGCACTGCGATGGCGTGGGCCGCGAGAGCTGCAAGCAGAGTCACTAGAAACAAAGTCAGAATGCAGTCGGACCAAGTTATACATCATTTCCTTTTTTTTTTCAGATCACCATTGATATGGCGAACGAGACAGGAGTGGAAGAAGAGGGAGGATACGAGGAAGATGTTTCTTTACTAAAAAAGAGTAGATTGGCATGAAGCATCATCACACAATCAACTTCACTCACCCACATAATCGTAACTGTTCTCAACCAAAAAAGCAATTCTCTCCCCCTGCAAGTCCCTCTTCCCACTCGCATCTACAAACCGCTCTCTCGCCCGGCATACGTCGCCCAGAAGCTCTCCGTACGTGAAGCGCCTCCCCGAGGCGGAATGGATCACTGCCGTAGACTCGGGCTCGTGCTTCGCAATGGCCTCGAACAAGGGAAGCCGCGGCAAGGACGCAGAATGCATCTTGGCGCAGAATATTCGGCGAGACAGCGACTGCGGCGGTACGGGGAGGAGAGGCGCGTAAAGGCGATTTGCGGAGAGGCGTGAACAAGCCGAGAGGGGCGACGAGGCCAAGGTCCGGAGACCTGGCCGGGAGATAGGGCGAATCATGACGGACAGAATGTTTGAGTGTCTTTTCTGACAGATCTATTCTGCTTCTATTTGCCTTGCTTGATGCAGATCCTGGGCGGCCATTGGGGGGTCGCAAAGTGAGACGTGACGTGCCGTGAAACAAACAAACACCTGGGCGCCTTGGTGGTGCATCGGCATACAGATGATAGCGTCCCGGGAAGGGTTTAACAACTCCAGCTCGGCATGTTTCTCGGTCTGCGGTCCATCAACCTGGTTTCAAGTTGTCAATGGGCCCGAGTGTCATCCATCACACATCACACATCACACATCACACATCACACATCACACATCACGTGATGTGCGCTAATGGCAAGGACGTCATCAGTGAGGTTGATACGATGAATACATACTCTGTACTAACTACGGAGTAGGGGGGTTTAGTCTAGTCAACCCGCCCGTCTCGAAGAAACATCCTACCGCGGTTGTGCTCCCAGTGCCAGCTCGACGCGGCACGACACGACATGGCACGACATGGCACGGAAAGGGGCTATGAACGCACGGTGGCGTCGATGGAGCTATTTCATGTCAACCTTAAACCCGCCGCAGAGCGCGTGGACGAAAAGGCGGCGAGCGATGAAGCACATGGCCCGTATGGCCGAAGGCGGCTCGAGTTGGGAGGGCTGCTTGGGGGCTGCTTAGGGGCTGCTTAGGGGCTGCACGCACCGTAGATGCCGCTCTTCGTGTCACTGTGGCACCTGCAAAGATCGCTACTGGACGACACATGCTACAGAACCGTCAGGGCGCTGTCATCGAGAGCTAGATTTCGCAGGTACAGCATCTGACATGTCAGCGTCGTGTGAGGTTTCTCGCTGTCAAAGCCGCTCCGTTGTGTCGGTACCTGATGTAGAATGCGGTCTCGGTGTCACTGCATTTCTGCATTTCTGGCATTTCTGCATTCTTGGCCATGTATGTTCAAATGTTGTCCGCGGGGCGTACAGAGTAGATACGGTGCCAGATGCAGCGCCAGATGCAGCGAATCATGACTTCCTCACGGTCGCATACATAGTCAAATGCAGGTCTCACGTGTTGTCGAGCCATCATTCGACACTGACAACTGCGCCGGGATTGATGGCCTCTGGGTCCCTTTTGTTCAGAGTCCTCTGGCCTCATTGTCAGCCGTTCCGTGAGTCGTGACTCGTCATTGCTTTTTTCCTTGGCTGTCGGGTCTAAATCTTCATGCCGCCTGCACGTACTCTTACGCGGTGAGGAGAGTCTGCCTTGCCTCGTTATTTTGTTGGCTTTGGCTGTTCGTTTAGGTATCAGTCTCCCCGCCTCGCTCATCGCCGCATCGGGCATCTGCAAGGTCTTCCCAAGGGACCCCTTGTGATCTTCGACTCGTTAATAAGCTTTGTTATCTCCAGAAGCTGTGGTCCGTGGATCTTGCAGACGCAGCCGCCGGCTTGCTGTACACACGTCCAGCTTTTAACGAATAATGTCGTGAGAAACAAGCAACCCCGACTTTTTGGGGCCTTGTCTCGATGCAACACAGACAACGTGGTTTGGCGGCCCACAACAGCCCGCAGCGGTGGCAGCAGTTGGCAGCAGGTGACAGAACTTCAGAAGTGATATTTGCTCACCCCTGTCACCGCCGAATAGCTCAAACTCACTGCCATTGGTCCCCCCGCCGGAAACGAAGGCTGGAGACCTGTGCGCCCCATGCAAGGTGCACGCCGCTTCTTTCTCACCGACTTCCTCTCGCTGGTTCCGGCCACGCAGAGGGAAGAAAGAAGAAGCAAAAGACTTGGAAACAAGGCCGAGTTGCAATCAGAAACTTGTCCACGGACGCACCATGTGTTTAATTAATTACCTGCTTCTCCCGCTCATTCGCTGCCCCAACGGATGAGCAACTTGAGCACGTTCCAGCTTGTCTTATCCCCTTCCATCTTTCATCTCTCTTCTCCATCTAAGATCGGTGAAGAGATTTTCTTTTTATTCGCTATAATTCGGTCTCATCTCCTTCCGTTTTCTTTTACCTATCTCCATTGTTGAAGGGCAAAAAAAAGAAAAACTTCCAAACCGCTGCTTGGTTTTTCTCGTTCAAAGAACCTCTTGTGTTAGCTGCAAAATCGCCCCATCACAGGAAGCAAGCTAAGATCGTGGCCGGCTTTCGTGTGGCGTGTGCTACCGGAACAAATCAGGAACGAAGTTGGTCCCCTTCCGACAAGGAGCCGGAGCCGACGACGATCGTCTCTTTTCGTCCTTTTGAGTCCTGACCCCCGGTCCAACCCATCTCTACCACAAGAAGTCAACTTGTCGCATCGCCCACATGTTTCGACGATACGCATTGGGATTTTCCAATGTCGGAAGACAGCTCTCCACCATGACTTCCACGACTCCCTTGGAAGATGCCATTCGGGCCAAGGTATGCTCTTTGTAATTTTCGTCTTTTTTTTTTTGCCATGGTGACATCAAGTCTTCTATCATGGCATGTGCGGGTTACCCGCAACCCAAATGATCACCGTTGGCTCATCATTCCACTTCAATAAACGCAGGTCATGGCAGCTTTCAACCCACAGACTCTAGAAATCTACAACGACTCTCACCTACATTCTCACCACAAGGCCATGCAAGGTAGCACATCTCGGGAGACGCACTTTAGGTATGTTACCGCCTCGTTCGCATCTTATAATACATACCCTCACTTCCCTCTTCTCTCATGCTTTTCTTTCCCCACTACGAAGACCGCGGAGCAACTTCTTCGTTGCAAACATCTCACTTCCTCCCTCTCACGTGATATCTTGCCCGTTATAATTCCTCCCAATTCTCATATTCTCATCCAATCCTCCAGACTCGTCATCACATCCGACGTCTTCCAGTCCAAAATGCAACCCACCCGTCATAGAATGGTCTACGCCCTCCTCCGCGACGAAATGGCCCGCGAAGGCGGCATCCACGCCCTCCAGCTCAAGACCCTGACCCCCGAGGAAGAGGAGCGCCAGATGCTGAAGAAGCAGAAGGCGGCGGAGGCAGCCGAGGCCGAAGCGCAAAAGATCGAAGAGACTCTGCCACCGCAAAGTACCACTTGAACCGCGATAAAGAGGCCACTGAATACTCGGCACACGCAAATCTCTCAGTTCGACTAATAATGAAGCGCACGATCAAGAAGATGGGATACAGTACTGGAAAAGGCTCTGGTCTGGCAAAGAGAGACGTTGTCATCCGAGACATCGTCACAGACCTTACACCTCTTCCCCCAGTCGTCTGTGTCAGATGGGGGGCCACTAGGCTGCGCCAAGGAAGAACAAGGGGCAAAGGGGTGGACGAGCTAATGAGACAAAGTGGACAACAAACAAAATTGACGTGCTTGGGAAAACCGGGTTGAAGAAACGAGATCCAGAAACAAAAAAAAGATACAAAATCTCGGATGTAGCGAATTCGAACTCCTCAAGGAGGCCCATGATGTCTAACGACTTGATTGATGATTTGATTACTCTAGATAACTAGGTGTGAGCCTGATGTCTAGTACATCTATTACATAAGCCGCACAGGAAAAACCCTAGTGCAGGGAGGAAAACCTATGCGCCACTATTAATCCGTCCCTGGGCCCCTCGTCTAATGACTTTGTCTTTGTTATATTTTGCGTTTCTCTTTTTCCACGGGTTAGATCTGGGATTGAAGCAAGTCATGCGTTGTTTCGTCGTGTCAGATAGACCAAACCACGCCTTGCTTCTATACATTTACGCGATATCGCTTACTGAAAAAGAGAGAGAGGAAGAATCTTCAAAAGCCCACGCGCAAAAGACCACACGTCTTGCGCCATGATCTCATTGCGTATATGAATGTGCCCTCAATGTACTTAGTCTGGGTATATCTGCGCCTTTGAACGATGAGAAAATTCCCACCCGTGGAATTTAGTATGAAGCGCCTCACTGTAGTCTGGATATATCTGCGCCTTGAACGATGAGAAAATTCCCATCCAGGGAATTGCATACATGAAAGCGCCTGAAGCGGCCTCGGCTACTAAGGAAAACACGACAACAACAAAACACATGTTTGCACGAAAGCCTCCCCACTTTCAAGTAAACACCCCCCTTACTGAAACCGCGCCAAATCAGCGCCGAGTGTTCGAACTAGACACCGTACCCCCATTGACCCTTAAAGTCCTGTAAAGCGTCCGCATCTCTTCATCCGACTCGTCCACCTCGTCCTTCTTGCCTTTCTCGACCTTCGGTGCTAGCTTCATAGATTGTTTCTTAATGATCCGCCTCGCCCACGGAAATTTATTAGATGCGGTTGGTGGGTTGGAAGGCCGCGAGGAAGACGTCGACGGCGGGATGCTAGATCTTTGGTCGGCGTCGGGTACGGGTCGAGAAGTTGACACCGACGGCGGAATAGGAGATTGTTTGTTGGCGTCGGGCTCGAGTCGAGAAGTAGACACGGATAGGATGAAGTCACTTGTTGCTTGTTTGGCTTGTGTTTCTGGGGCCCAGCTTTGTCGTGTTGCGTTCTTGTTCGATGGGATGCGAGCGCGTTCTGCTGGTTTGGTCTGTGTTCCTGGGGCCGAACTTTTTCTTGTTCGGTTCGTGTTGACGGACGGGCTGCGAGCACGTTTTGCTTGCTTTATTTGTGGTTCTTCAGCCATGGTTTGTCGTGCTTGGTTAGTATCTACGGATTGACTGCGAGCACGTTTTGCTTGTCTTGTTTGTGGTCTTGAAGTCGAACTTTGTCGTATTGGACTTGTATCCACGGATGGGCTGCGAGCACGTTTTGCTTGTCTTTTTTGTGGCTCTGCAGCCGAGGTTGGTCGTGTTTGACGCGTGTCCACGGATGGGCTGCGAGCGTGATATGCTTGTCTTGTGAGTGGTCCTGGAGCTGAAGTGTTCCGTTTTGGGTCAGTGTTCACGGATGGACTGCGAGATCGTTCTGCTACTTTTGCTCGTGTACGTGGAGCCGAACTTTCTCGCGTCTGGCGCTTCTTCACGGATGGACTGCGACCTGGTTTTGCCTGGTTTGATTGTGCTCCCGGAGCCGAAGCAGCCGAAGTTTCCCGCCTTGGGCTCGTGGTCCTATCAATATCCATAGATTCGCCCTTATTCGACCGCTTCGGTTCTCGAGATGGGCGCGTTTCTTGCTGCGGCCCACCACCATGGATGTATTGCCGTGCGAGTGCAACTTCCTCGGGAAATTCTTCCAACGCCGCATTCACGCTCCCCTTGGTGATGATCATTCGAGAAAACTCCGGTTGACCGCCGCGCAGGTTAAACCACTCAACCGCAGGCAGGGCCTCTTGGCCAGGGCCTGCATTTCGTACGTACTGGAGATAAGCGCTCGAGAAGGCACGGATGAAGTCGTCATAAAGGAATTCGTGAAGGCCTCTTTCTGACTGCAAATACTCCAGACAGAGAAGGGCTTTGATGAAGTTTTTCAGCGTGCCCGCATGGGTCGTTGTATAGGAGAGATATGTTGACGTGAAGAGGCTGTACATGTCCTTTGGCGGAGGGGAATGTTCTGGCTCGACTGCAGGCAAGTTTTTTGCGGAAGATCTTCGTATTGGAGCGGCATCGTGTATTTGCTGTGGAGGACTGGGAGACGCAGCACGGTTGGTGGCGGGTATCTGAGTGGAAGCTGTGTTATCTGCTCCCGAGTTGTGAGTTGGAATTGACACACATGCCGCTTTTTGTAACGAAACGGCGTTGTCGGATTGCTGTGCAGCACTGGGCGACAAAGCTTGTCCGGTGGCAGATATCTGAGTGGCAGTTGCGTTACCTGCTGCCAAGTCTTGAGTGAACATCGACGCACAAACCGCTCTTGCTGTTGAAATGGCGTTGAGAGGCGAAGCATTGCCAGTGGCGGGTATCTGAGAGACAGCTATGCGGCCTACTACCGAGTTTTGAGTTGACATTGTCGCACACGTCGCGGGGATTAGTGAGCTGGACGAGGTGAACATTGAGCTGCCCTCCTCATTCAGTCGCGACGTAGTAGGAAGTCTACCGACCGAGAAGGGCTCCAAGAATTTTACTGGTGTGTCTTCTTCGAATTGGATAGGGCGCATTCTGCGATGGCACCTTCGTTTGAGCTCCTTCTCGTGCTGAACTGGTGATGACTTTTTCAGTACGGTCCCAGGAATCATCCGCTGGTCGGACTGAGCACAAGTAGGTGTATCATTGCTGGTGATTTGTGTGACGACGGGGGCAGCTGGTGTAGAGGCCATAATCTGCATGCGAGCTGATTCGAGATTCACCTGGGCCTGTGAACTCTCACAGACTCCAGGCAGATCTACCTCCATCTCCACGTCGTCGTCGTCGTCTTCCTCCCCGCCCATGATACCAGTAAGGCGCAGACTTTGGCGCACTGCAGGAATCGGAGTTGCAATCTGGGTTTCAGACAAATCGGCCGTCCGCTGCTCGACCTGAGGCATCGCGTCAGGAACTTGCGTGTGAAAGTTGGGTGCTTCGGGCGCCGAGGTGGGCGACTGAAAAGGGTCACGAATTGGTGAAGCAGACCACCCAGAAATTAGACTGCCTTCATCGTCCTCCTGCTGCTCTTGACTGCGTACTTCGTCGAAATGATCATGATCAACAGCATCCTCGTCGTTGCCCTCAACATGCAGTTTGGGATGGTGATCTTTGGAAAGGACATCTTTGGTACTAGACGAGATCCGGTCTGTGGTTTTTTTCACCGCTTTGAGCTTCATGAGATGGCGTGATGTGATGTCCTGCAAGATGTCAATCGGAAGCAGAGGCACGCCTCGCCTATCGCTGGGATCAACGGCCCACGCGCCATCTTGGTCCAAGATTTGAAGCTGATCTTTCGGTATGATAGCAAATCGCCGCCCCAGCTGCGCCTGGTCGATTTGCTGCGACGACGAGCTCAAAGACATGCTAGCTACACAGGAAAATTGTCCAAGACACACGGG
This sequence comes from Claviceps monticola, assembly GCA_018360055.1. Taxonomy (NCBI): domain Eukaryota; kingdom Fungi; phylum Ascomycota; class Sordariomycetes; order Hypocreales; family Clavicipitaceae; genus Claviceps; species Claviceps monticola. Next base: position 22,897 of record SRPP01000208.1, read on the forward strand.
GTGGCATGTCAATCGATGCGTGAAAGGATGGCCCGTCCTCGACACAGTAGGATGGTGGAGGATGCGGACGATGTGGTGTGCATGATAGGTAGTCGCGTGGCTCCGGCGGGGATAACGGATTGGAGGCTGTTTTCGAGAAGGATAAAGTATCGGCCTAGCCACCTATGTATTCGTATGCCCTCTGGGTTGTGGCAGTTCGTGGGCATGCGGACTCCTCCCTAGACAAACGGAAAACAAAGAGAAGAAGAAGCTGACCGACCTGTCATCTCGTGCTCTACAGAGTCCCTTACCTCCTAGAGCCGTTGCATTTGTCTTGCTGAACGTGTCGAGGCACGTGCAGAATCGTGTAACGAGTACGCGTTATGACTGGCTCCAGCTGGGGCTATGTACATAGGTACCTAGTGTATGTAATAGGTTAGCGCTGTCGTCGACCCATTCAGGGCCGAGGCTAGCTGGGACCCGCTGACAGGCACCTGAATCAACAGCAGCTGCGGCCGACACCGACTTGTTCTCGTACTGCGGTCCCCGCCCGCCTCAAGGATTTTGACAACTGCCTCAACCCTTTACCCGATTTGGAAATGGAAGTAACTCACCAACAAAATCATCGTACCTATACTCTGAAGGTACTTCCTCTCATTCTTGACCATCGCACGCAATAACTTCACTTATACTCCGTACGTGATTGCGTGAGTACTGCAGAGTCTCAATGAAATTGATGAATGGCCGAATCAGCACTTAATGTACACCCGCCGAAGTCTATCACCGCCGGAAGACGGCTAGGCGTGCTGTTGAGAGCCCATAAACGAGCTCTATTTCAGTTTCCTCATACATTCACCACCATTGCGATATCTTTGAGGTACCATAAAAGCGTTCTGGGACTTAATTATATACATATGCCACCTTAGGATTTCTTTAATGAAATCGCTCTTTCAGGCGAGACCACATGTTTTCGATGGGGTCAAGGTCGGAGCTAAGCGATGGCCCAATCCAGAGAGCCTACTCCTCGCTTCTCGAGGCAATCACGACTTTGTAACGGGCGCGTTTTGTGTCTTCTTTTTACGCATTTGACTTCAATTGTCTTCGACACTAGAAATAGCCAGTTCCACTGATTTGTGCACAAGATTGTACGACGGGATACGTGTATCTCGACCGAAAGAAAAGATGCAACGTGCTCCAATGTATCGAGAGAAGTACCTCGACGTGCAGGTTTGCATCGGTGAGTCGCGGCGTCTAAATCGGGTTAAGCGTTGAGGCAGTTGCCAAAATCCTGAGGCGTATTTCCATACTCCGTCGTCACAGCTCGGATCCCACATGGATCTCGTCAAAGGCAAGTTGCGGAGTTGGCCTTGTCATCTATCGCCCACCGCCGCTATCTCAAGGCTGTTCCGACGAATCAAGCTCCTCCTTCAAGCCTGGCCAAGGTTAGCTGGCCTGCAAACCGCCTTATTTCATCATTCTCAACGCTGATCCGAGTACATACCTACCTACCAACGCCAAGTACGAGCCCCGACTGCTTACCGTCCCAAGTACCGACCCAGATCCATGCTGGTCAGGACTCAGACCTCACGTTGCCTGCTTGACAGCTGGACAAAAGGAACAAATAAAACCTTTGATCTTCGACGAAAATTAGACGCCGGCCCTTTCGTTCGCCAGGCACACCATGCGCTTAACTGTCCATATATCACATCTCGAGCTCTTGCAGACTTGAGCTGACTGCGCAAAACACAACAAAACCTCCCCATGGGACGAATAGCTCCATCAAGCTCTCTCTGGCCAGAACGACTGCGGCAGCCTCCGCGCTCCTCAAATTACAGCTTGTCTAAACATCATGACGAGTACTTCCGCCTCTAAACAAGTGCGGCCTGCCTCGCCCGCTGCTTCGGCTGGTCCCATCTCACCTACAAGCTTCCGGAACCGACGCGACTCGACAGTTTCCATATCCTCAACAATAGATAAAGAGCGCCTGGCGCATGCTCTCGACGAGATACATACATCAGCGAGTCGCTGCGACTCTTTGACCACATTCAATGATTATGCGCCGCCGCCGGAGGCTATACCCCTGTCCGAGAGCAGACAGGGAGCAAGCGAAATGGTACAAAACGGCCTCAGTGGGTTGTACAACCGCTTCCGTGAAGCCGTCGGTGGCGCAAGCCCTACAAGGTCAACTGCAAGAGAAGCAAAGACGATCAGAGATGGCTCTGCGCAAGCTCCTGAGACAAACTCCAAGCGGTCTTCCGCGACGCTCAGCCACGTATCTAGGCCATCCGGGTCGTCCTTGAACAACGCGGACACCAACGCGACCGTCAACTCGCTCTTTTCTGGTGGCACACCAACCACGGAAGCGTATCCTCCCACAGCCTTGCCCGTCTCTGGAGATACTTGCTCACAAGGACATCAATCCATCAAATCAGCTAGCATCAGTTTGATGACAGGTCCGAGGTCCATATCTTCGAGCCGACAGAGCCTTCCGACGAATGCCACAAGTTCTGTCATAGCTGATCCTACTATCGCTCCACCCTCAGCATTAACACGCGATGCGAGCCGTAGCACGATTCGAACCGAGGACAGCACGGGGCAGGCATCCAGCAGAAGGACTCTTGGCAGGACGGAGCTCCAGGTGGAGACCGCTGGGCTCTACGATTCACACGACGGCCGACTCCCTCCTCGAGCTGGTAAAGAAGATTCTTCAAGCCTTGAAGGCAGTATAGATGTTCCTTTTAGCCCGGTCAAACCACCTACTCCTTCGGCCACATCAACGTTGCCAAGAAGCCACCATGTGCGAAGTCCTTCAGGTACCTCTTCAGTGCTTCAAATGGACGATTACAGACGAACGCCCGCCGTAATTGACAGAATAAGTCGTTCTCGATCGCCCATACACGCTGGCCCTAGAGAGTCGTCCGTGGATAGAGGAACATCTGCTGCCAGTGCTGTCAATACCGCTGCTCATGGTTCAGTCCATCATAGCTCTTTTGGTCAAGATTTTCGCGCCGGACACCTGCATCCGGACTCAAGTCGGATCCCCGGAACAACTCGCGGCCCCGAACGGGCTTCTGATCAGATGAGCGCTCAGCTTGACAAGATGCGACGGCAGGTCTTGAGCAAAGAGTTTTGGATGAAGGATGATACTGTCAAGGAGTGTTTTCTTTGTCAAATGCCTTTCACGGCTTTTCGCCGAAAACACCACTGTCGAACCTGCGGCTGTATCTTTGATTCCAAATGCACAACGGTAGTCTCAGGCGAACGGTTCGGAGTCCAAGGATCCTTGAGAGTGTGTAAGAACTGTCTCGAAGTCATCACCCGCCGCTTTGATGGCAGCGGCTCAGATGATTCAGGTGATGATGATGAACGGTCTTTTCTGCCCAAAATATTTGGCCCAAACAACCCGAAAGACTCTTCCGAAACCGTCGCTGGGAATTTGAAATCCGCTAGTGTGGCCCCAGGTTCTGATGGTTCGGAGGACTCTCGCTCACTGGCCGCGCAAATGATGGCTATCCCAGGCACTCGTCGAGTGAAAGACTCCGCGAACAGGGCCTCGGCAGTGCTGGAAATAGACGCGCCTACTTCACTAAGCCGCCCCGGTTCGTCACGTTCGCTGAAGTCTCTCACGACATCGGGCCGCCCCCAATCTTCTGCCGGACACAGAAGGCATCATTCGAAGCATGGCCTACTTGGCCGGTACAAACCCGCTCCAGAGCAACAGGCCCCTTTTAGGAAGGGGATTGGCGATGAAAATGCCAAGAAGCCAAAGTTTCCCGCCTTTCATGATGACAATATTATTGATCCAGATTTGGCAGACTACATGTCCGAAGATTCAAGTGGCGATGAGCAGATGGGTATTTTTGCCACCATGACGGGGTCGGATGTACAGTCCACGAGCTACGAACAAGATAGATCCGGATTCCCTTCTTCCATGAATCAGGCGAGGAAAAATCGCCATCGACACGATAAAAGCATCAGTGGCATGAGCTTTGTCGGCAGAGGAGGTGTCCTTGACGATGCAAGTGGGCCGATCAGTTTTCTGAATCACAGACGACCGACTAGGCGGAGAAATCTAAGTAATGTCAGCGGGAGCCCTTATCATCATGCGACGCCTCGGCCCAAGTCAGCCATATACAAGGGCCCTTCGCTCGCAGCTGAGATGCCCTTTGGCATTGATCATTCAAGCCCAAGTCACTCAAATTCAGTCCACCCACGAAGTCAACTTACCAGGAGTGAGTCGTTGTGGAGGAGCATGTCGCCAAAGAAGGAGTTGAACAGATCCAGCTTGAAGCATGTGGATAAAATATTGCATCAGTTGCTGAACGACGCCGAAATACCGAATCCAGGAGCTTGGCAGAAAGCACTTGTGCCGATACTGTTGCAGCTGACGGACGATGTGACGCCAGATGTTGCCAAGGGCGAAGACATGGACTTGCGACATTATGTGAAGCTGAAGAAGATACCTGGAGGACGACCTGGTGACACTTGCTATGTGTCCGGCGTAGTCTTCACCAAGAACCTGGCTTTGAAGAGCATGTCACGACGAATTACCAATCCTCGAATTGTACTCGTCACTTTCCCGATAGAATATCAGCGGCATCAACAGCATTTTATGAGTCTGCAACCGGTGATCGAGCAAGAAAAAGAGTTCTTACGAGTCGTGGTACAACGAATCACAAATCTTCGCCCGCATGTTTTGCTTGCCCAAAAAGGCGTTTCTGGGGTTGCCTTACAATATTTATCCGACGCCAACATATCCGTGGCCTACAATGTCAAAGATACGGTCATTGAAGCCGTCGCTAGATGTGCAGAGGCAGAGATAATAGAATCATTGGACATGTTGGCCCTGCCCGTGCGTGTGGGGCGCTGTTCCGCGTTTGAAGTACGAACGTTTGTCAACAACTATTATCCCGGAAGAAAGAAGTCGTATATTTCTCTCTCGGGTTGTCGCCCTGAATTGGGATGCACAATCACATTGCGTGGGGCCACTGGCGAGTCGCTGAAACATATCAAACATATCATGGAGTTCATGGTGTACGTGGTGTACAACCTGAAGTTGGAGTCGAGCTTACTTCGCGATGAATGTGTGGAAGCCCCGGAAGACAGCGAGGCCTCCTTATCGAACTCTCTCCAAGGTCCAAATGATAGCCTCAGATCCGCAAGCTCAAGTGGAGAATGCACTAAAGCTGGCGCTACCGTGGTCGTCAACCACCCTTCAAGTGAAAGTGAACCCCCCTCGCAAGTCACGGTGGACAGCTCAAGTGCGGGAGATACAGGTACCGACGACGTCAAAGCTTCGGGACAGTCAGTCGCGCAAAGCAAAGAACCAGCCCAACACATGTCCCTTCACACCAATCACCTGCATGTCTCTCCCGACAGTCTGGTGCCTGACGATATCCCGATGCCAAGCTTCTACAGTGACATGGTCGCCAAGTATGAGACCAAGATCCTATCCGCATCTCCTTATGTCAAGTTCAAGCAACCATATCTTCTGATGAGGGCTCGCGAACAAGAGAGAAGACTTTTGTATCTTCGTCGGCTGCGCGATCAGGATGCAGTGGAGGAAGACTCAGAGAAAGCTGGTCGTCACAAGTTCCAACTTATCAAACCGGAAATGGTTGAAAAAATTGGTCAAAAGGCACCGCGTCAAGTCATGGAAGTACTGCATGCTGTTCATGATGCTGAATATGACAAGGCCCTCTTCAACTATCAAACGCAGACTCGTCAGTGGGAGACATATATCCAAGGCAACCTGGACTTATTCGACCCGTACTCCCACCAGAATATCGTGGTCCTGTACTCTGTCATCTGCACAGACACGAAAATTCCGTGCATAGAACCAAGTTTGATTGCTATTAACTTCTACGACGAGCAACATGTGGACACGGGTATGGATGCAGACTGTACACTGGGCCAATACATTGAGGACCTTGCTTATAGCAAGAATGACATTTGCCTCTCGAACGGATGTGAGAAAAGGCTTGTCGACCATCACAGAACCTACGTACACGATGAGCATAGAATCACGGTTTTTGTCGAGCACATCGCCAATCCACCCCTACGGCGACCAGGACTCGGCGATGGAATCACGATGTGGACCTACTGCAAGCTTTGTAAGAAGGAGTCGGAGGAAGTTGCCATGTCTGATCCGACCTTCAAATACTCGTTTGGGAAGTACCTGGAGCTTCTTTACTGGGGCCGTGGCCTTCGGATCAAGAATATCGAGGACTGCCCTCATGACCAGCACCGCGATCACGTTAGGTACTTTAGCGTTCGAGACTCCAGAGTTCGAATCCACTGGGACCCGGTTGATCTTCTCGAGATCGTTGTTCCGCGAGCCAGGATAACTTGGAAGGTAGCCAATGATTTGAAGCTCAAGAATGAGCTTTACACAAAAATGGAAGAACGCTGGGCCAAGTTCATGGCCTCAGTGCGGGCCAGGTTGAAGAGCATTCGAACAGAGAGTCTTTTGCCGGAGAAGGCGGACTTGTGCAAGGCAGAAGTGGAAAGACTGATGAAGAAGACCCAGGACGAGCAACCGGCAATGATCCGTCAGATGCAGCGTTTTTACGTCGAGTCGAAATACTACGAGGTGGTCCCCTTCAACAAACTAATGCGTGAGATGCTGGAGAAGGCCGGGGAATGGGATCAGGCTTTTGCAAAGTTCGAGGCTGATTTTCTTGGAGAACGCGACATGAGACAAATCACCATGATGCAACTGAAGAAGATCTTCACCGACAATGAGTCTAAAGAGTCGCTCGCTTCGAATGACCTGACTGGGTTTGCTGCCGACATTGACGAGCCACCTTGCCAAACACCTAACGAGATTGCTGAAAATAGCACTGAACAGACTGCTGATCGCGCCGAGGAATATACAAACACGGGCACGGAGGCTAGCGTGGCGTCTTCAGGAGTTTTGGCCGAAAAGCTCGGCGAGGAAGAAGAGAAAGAAGAGAAAGAAGAAGGAGACAAGATTTACGTTCCTGATGAAGGGCTCGTTGAGCAGGTCGAAGGGCTGAACTTGCCAGGACCCAAAGAGTTGGAAGAAACAACGGAACCGATCCCCCAGAGCCCCACGGAACCCGGAGAAGCTTCTACGAGTCCAATCACCGAACCTGCGACAATAGTTAGACCATCAATCTCGCCCACGGGAGCGGGAGCGGCACGCAGTCCCACCGATTCCTCGATGCCCGGCCAATCTTTGTCGGAAAAAGTTGATCAAATGCGTCGGGAGCAAGCGCTGCAAGCAAATGAAGACCAGCCGACAGCGCTCAAAGTAGCACCGGGCCACGGGCTGGGCCGCAAATCGGGATCCAGCACCACGCCGCCCTTGGTAAGGGCACTTTCTCAGCCTGTCCGGGCGGTGTCTAAGTCGCAGTCTGCAGCTACCAAAATCCAAACGCTGAAGGAGGGCAGAGTTTTAGCAGGTCTGGAGACTCCGCTGGAGGAAACGTACGAGGGGCCGGTCAGGGTAGACAAGAAACTGTCGGATCGCCTGGGGTTGACTGCTTTGAAAAACCGTAGCAAGAGCGCTGCCTCCAACATCCCACGCTTGGCTCACAAGAAGAGGGAGTCCAAAGTGTCGACACTAGCACGCCACTTTGAACAACTGAGTCGAGAGTTTGAAAAGGAACGCATTCGAGATCGAAAAGAGAGAGCCGCAAGTCTTCGTCAACCACGAGCGAGGCTGCCCCGGACGGTCACCAAGGCCATTGTACAGGTCTACGATGACGTTGCAGAAGCCTTCGAAGAGCACGGTCTCTCCACTGAGCAGCTGGTCGGACGGGATGGTGACCAAGACCAAATCGAAACGCCGGCCGAGGGGGACGTGGAAGTGGAACTCAGCCTCTCAAAGTGCCAGTCCGAACCCGTGACCCAACTCCCTACCCCTCTGGAAGCAAGCGCCGGACCAGAGAGTCAAGCGTCCAATTCTGAACTCGACCCCGTACCTGAAGACGAAACCAGCCAGGGTACATCGGAGGATGAGGGCGGCACTAGTGATATGGAGTCGTCCATTGCGGACGAATTCCTGCCCGACATTCAAGAACTGGCCGAGGCTTTGGAACCAAGCACCGAGATCCCGCTTGAACTTCCGAAACATCAGAAAACGAGCTTGATGAAGTATCTGACCAATTTCTGGGCAGAGACCTCAGCTAGTGGATGGCCACCATTGGACTACCCCGTGAATTCGACTGACCACATCTTTGTCGATTCAGACATCATCGTGCGAGAAGACGAGCCTAGTTCCGTCATCGCACTCGCTTTGAACAGTGCCGATTACCAGGACAAGCTTTCGACAATTAGGAGGGAGGCTCAAGAAGTCATGCAGCGCGAGGTGGAAGTGGCCAGTGATGGAGAGCTCAAGTCACCACTAGCATCTGACGCCGGCGACCTCACGGTGGACGAAACAGAATTGGAAAAGAGCTTACTGCGAGCCACTGGCACGCATCTCAAGTACCAGTTCAAAGAAGGTGCAGCAATGATGACGTGCAAGATCTTCTACGCTGAACAATTTGATGCCCTGCGGCGCAAATGTGGAGTGGCTGAGCGAATCATTGAGTGTCTTTCTCGTTGCCTCAAATGGGACTCGAGGGGCGGCAAGACCAAGTCGGTATTTCTCAAGACCTTGGACGACAGACTCATTCTCAAGGTAAGTTGCCGTTTGCTCACAGCATGGCCCGTGACTGCGTCTGTAGTCATTAGCTGGCTATCAAATTTTCTGAGAGTAGCTAACGTGGTATGGAACAGAGCTTATCCCCCATAGAAACATCGGCATTTTTGCGCTTCGCCCCTAGCTACTTCAGCATCATGGCCGAAGCTTTATTCCACGATCTACCCTCTGTCATTGCCAAGATGCTGGGCTTCTTCCAAGTCATCATCAAGAACCCCAGCACTGGCATCGACATCAAGCTTGATCTTCTGATTACCGAAAACCTATTCTACGACCGCTCCCCGACCCGCATTTTCGACCTCAAGGGCTCCATGCGCAACCGCAAGATCCAGTCCACAGGGGAGCAGAATGAAGTCTTGCTGGACGAAAACATGGTGGAGTACATCTACGAGTCGCCGCTCTTCGCGAGGGAGCATTCCAAGAAACTACTTAGAGCGTCGGTCTGGAACGATACCCTTTTCCTGGCCCGGCAAAACGTCATGGATTATTCTTTGATGATTGCCGTGGATGAGGAGAGAAAGGAGCTCGTGGTGGGTATTATTGACTGCATCAGAACGTATACGTGGGATAAGAAGCTAGAAAGCTGGATCAAGGATCGTGGGTTTGCAGGTGGGGGTCGGAATCGGCCGACTGTGACGAGTCCGAAGGAGTACAAATCTCGTTTCAGAGAGGCCATGGCTAGGTGAGTTTCCCCTTCCCCTCTTTCTTCTCCATGAAAGAATGCCATGAAAATTGGGTTTACTCACATTTATTGGAACAAAGGTACATTTTGCAAGCGCCGAATTGCTGGCACTTGTTCAATAATCCCCAGCTTTCGACGAGCTATGGGCGCGCTCGATTCGAGGAGCCCGAGACTCCGCTGGAGTGAGCTGTATGCGGCACGTCTACGACCGGCGGGCAGTTCTGATCACGATATCTCAGAGAACTCTGAGGGGACGGCAGAAGGGAGGCATTCCATGTTCGCGGAAATTGTAGCATCAACATAAGCATAAGCATGTCTAATTTGGTCTTTTTATTCGGAGGGTTCAGTCGGGGAAGGGCTGCTCATGGATGGGACGATCACGGATGACGACAATGATACTACGCAGAGGGTATGAGATTCTATGGCGTTGGCGTTTGACGAGAAAATATACCGTGCTTCTATTTGCAGGTGTGCTCAAAGGAGTTTCCAAAGTGCTCCATATGTTTTGTCGTACTGGATGCCAGAGTGTCTGGTCTTGCTGCGTGTTGAACATGAGGGAAAGGCCGAGTGTACCCTCCTGTGTAAAGTTGTTGGGCCTACATAGGATAGTAAAGCTGAAGAATGAGCCGTTCATGCATCACCTGCCCACATTGACTATATCCTTGAATCTGATCTATTGTGTGCCGTTTTGTGGCCTCGTGTGTTGTCGATTCTACCCATCACGAGCTTCTGCCCAATGTTTTAATTGTGTGTATGCATAACTACTCAGGCGCCGGATGGTTTCCTCGGTATTGAGGTTATGCATCGGGCACTGCGATAATGAGATGCAGTGGCGACGATGCTTTGCGCCACGGGAATTGCCATAGCCACAGGTGTGGTATGCGCATCCTACGCATCCTAACCCGTCTCTGTCCATCACCACTCGTGTAGTAAACGAGATGGCCAACGGTCCAACACGTTCCTCGCTATCTTTCCCCCGCCAGCAAGCATAGACCGAGTAAGCACCTTTAGTACCTTTGACGCCGCTGGGACACCTGGTTGTCAAGGGCCATGATTTACAGCCGCCTTGGCTCGGTGCCGTCGCGCCTCGCATGATGGAGACGGAGCATTTATCGTTTGTGAAGAGGCCTATGCTGTCGACCCCATCCATGTTCGATGTATAGGATGGGGAATATTCATGTCTCTCATAACCTTCGTGGTTGGGGACGGCTGGTTTTGTTCAGTCACTTAGTTATATGTGGTAAGCACTTAGCAAACACTTAGATAATGTCATTGTGTGGTAGGCAAAAAGGAAGACAAGTTTGCGCCGTCTAATGATACACCACAAGTCCCTCGTCGCTCTCGGATCCGTTCTCTGTTTTCTAGCGTGGCCCGTAATGTCTTACATGGGATTTCTCTCGAGTCTCAAGCAGCCAAAAGAAGTCAAAAGCCACACATACGATCAAACACCAACTCCCTCACATTATTTCCGCCTTTCCTGCCAGAAATAGCCGTCTCAATTGCCGAGCGTCATAGCTTTTATCAAATGAAGTGATTGGCGATGGAAGGTTTTGCTTCTGTGTCGAGCGTTCGGTACAGCCTGCCGTCCAAGCAAAGTACCTGCACGAACAGGTTCAGCTGCTTATGTAGTCCCAAATCGCCATCAATTGATCTGAGTTTTCGACTGCGATGGAGCCCAACTCATTTTGTGGTGTGATGGAGGTTCTGGATGTAGCTGGCGAGAGCCAATTTGATGAACCGAGCTCCATATCCTGACGGCAGCAATAGATTGCTCTTCGCGCAGCTGTTTACGATACTTTCAGGAAATCCACATTTCCCGTTTCAGATCTCACTTTGTGATCTTCTCGTTCTCTCCATGGAGCTGCCTTCTTGATTCTTGTTGCACGTCGTTTTTTCTTCCCGAGGCTTCCGAGGTTAGTCAGGATACTTCTCTTGGAAGGTGATCTTGATTTTGCCGCACAGTTTATAACGCTGGCGGAGTTCTCTTGTCTCAAGATTCCACGATTTCCCAAGGACTTGAGCTTTCAGATTCAGATACAGGTACATGAATGCCCATCAAGCCACCTTCGTATAAGCCAAGATCCCGTCGTCGATTATGCCAGGATTCGCTTCTTTCTCGATCTTTTGCGGTAGAGAACAAAAGATCGAAGTTGAGCGGATAATCCAAAAGGGTTCTAATCCACCGGGTGGGTTGAAACTTCTTGTCTCCCCGACGTGGGGCTCCTTGGCGGCCACGATCATAAAGTCCCATAGCTTGTTCGCCTGGCATGAAAGATGCGGACGATACGCGCTGTTTTCGGACTGGTGAGCATGGCATGTGCCGCTCCCGAGCCTTGGGCTCTGGGTGGGCGATGGGATCGTTCTGATGCCGCTGCTCTTGTGTTGAGCACTTGGCATAAGCTGCCATCCAAGCAAGGGACTTGCAAGGAAGGGTTCAGCTGCATCTGAAGTTGACTTCAAATTGCTCTCACTGATCTGACTCCCACTGCAATGTAGCCCAACTCATTTTGTGGTGTGATCGACCTTTTGGCGATCATGACCAGTCTTATGAGTACTACTGTCATGGATATACGTGACATGTAGAGCTAGGTAACGTATACGGTTAATATCCATCAATACATGTGGAAAGAGCGTTGCATCGCCCTGTTGGTCTCGAAATCATCAATCGAAGCTATTGCTGTAGCATCAATTGCCCGAGACAGCAACGCCAGCGGGGAATTCAATGCTTGTAGCATGCTTCATCCTGATTGGCAGATCAACACTCCTTTACCCAAATCGTCGAAGAGATTTGCGTAAGCAACACCGAGTCCTTCATATGACTGTCTTCTGTCAGCTACATCCGTTTTACTTGATGACTATCATGTAATTTCTCACTTGAAGGTTTGGCTCTGAAGTCTTTGCTCCCGCACCAAGCACTTGGTGTAAGCTGCCATCCTAGCTAAAGACCTGCATAAATGGGTTCAGCTGCATCTGAAGTTGACTCCAAATCGCCCTCAACTGAGCCGAGTTTAACTGTGATGCGGTCCAACTCATTCCGCGGTCAAGGTTCTGATCTCTGAACGTCAGAGTCAGGTGGCAAAGGACTTAGGTAATTGGCGAGCTGCGTGGGCTATTCGACCAACGCTGGAGCAAAGGCCTGTGCGATGTAAGGACGTAAGCTCTCACCCGTAAACCGGGCGTAACGAAAGATGGAAGATTCGCATAACGCTTGAGAAAACCAATAAATTTTCAATGCAGGAGAAGTGTGGAAAAAAAGGTAAAGAAGCCATCTGAAAAATGTCGCGTTCCTCGCAGCTTATATAGTTGTGGCCATCAAGACGAGGGATATCCAGGTGCTCACACGAACGCAATGCACCGAGCTTTGGTGAAATGGTGAAAGAATATGTCAGCTGTTTCTAAATATGGAACTGACAGATTCTCGCCAAGCCGGAAGATAGGGTCCTAAGACTGCGGCTGATCTGACTAGTTACAATAAGGCAAGATGAGGGTGTTCTTGGTATAATCCCTAGATAGGTAGCTCGATATCAGCCGTTCGCCGAGAATGACGCTTTGTAGTGATCGTCAGAAAGAAGAGGGCACATGACGGCAGGCAGCGACCTTGGCGCCTCGAAAAAGCATTGTGCGAAGGAGACACGAGCTTGGCATGTGAAGGGAGGGTCCCAGCAGCGGCGGTATGACGAATTCAAGATTTCTCGGTCCGGACTTCCGCGGTGCCACAGACACGTCGGTGGATATGGGGTGTAACCTCGAAGGGCAATTCGTCTTGAATGGCAAGAGATAGCGGCGTAGCAGGGAACCGTCGATACGAACGCGAATGTGCATCCAGCTGTCCAGCCCCGTGATGGACGACGAGGAGATTTTGAGTCGCACTGAATGCTGTCTGCTTGGCACATGCGTCCGTCATACGTCGTACCTGCTCCGGGACCCAAACGAGAGGCTTCCGCTCTGTCCTCCCGAACTAAGCCCTAGGCGCCGTGGTCGCGTATATCACTCTTACTGTAAGATGGATTCTTGATGTTAGGAAAAATAACGAGTCCGTAATATTACGTCACTTCGCCAAGGTCCCAAAGAGGCAACTAGAAGGCAACCAGAACGGGGGTTTCAGCGAGTTCTCTGTCTCACGATATCAACGTCAACGGCGGCTTCGCAGAGTGTGCCATCCGAGGGAAAGTCGTTGATCGATTTGGCCTTGCAGAAACATCGAGCCATGGCGTGACAAGCTATGTCTGGGTTCATATTTGCTTTGTCCTCTCTCAAAGCCACGCATGACTCGTGCGGAAAATTCCAACGCCGTAATAAAGCAACAGACTGCACCACGACCTCTTTTTGCAGTTCACAGATATACTCACATGGACGAAAGCAAGCTGAGTACCCAACTAGTTGATGCGTAAACAATCGGGAAGTACAAAATGAGTTGGGAGGAGACATCAGATACTGCTTATTAGGAGGCCTCAATTACCATGTTATCGACCTAATACAGCTCTCGTCTACACCGTCACATGCTTGATCGTTAAATCGAACCCATGTAATGGTGTCTTGCGACTTGCGAGACTTTTAAGACATTACGAGACCAACGATACCGTGCCAGATCAGCCCACATACAGTGACAACTTGGGAGTAGCAAGTATCAGCACGCGTTGTAAGATGCGTGTTCCGTTCAACTCAGTGTCAGTGGCCGGGAGTCTACCTTTCTCTTCCAACGTACGTGAGCTTCGTTGCCAGCGAGGGGATCAAGAAGAATATTGACAGGCTGTTTCGCTTCTGAACTTCGAAAAAATCCTTTCTTGGTGTAAGCTTCAGCAACAAGAGAAGACTAGTCCATATTGGTAGCGCCTTCGACGACGCCCACAATGTTGTAGCGCTTGGAGAAAAAGGTATTCCAATCGTTCAAGGTTTCTTTCTCCTTTTCACTCAAATCGTTCCATTCTGGTCGGACATCCTCAGGCTTAGTCGAGGTCATTCCCAACGCTCTCGATGCGTCCTTTCCCGCGAAGACTGAGTGTTGATTAGCACTTGTCAAGCACGCACGCACACAAAGTCGAAAGAGCATGAGCCGTCTTGTCTTCTTCCCGTACCATTATATGAGCCTCCGGGCTGGTAGGCTGAGTTTCCAGTGACGTCGTAAACCTTGCCCTGTATTCGATGGTTAGTTGGTGGTTTCTCAGCCCAAGACAATTGGCATCGGCTTGGTATTTCCAACGTACCTTGATGGCAACGTAACATGTGCCACCCTCAGTTCCTATCGCACTTAAATCAGTATCAGCACTAAATTCCGCGTTCTGGCTGTCCCGAGAGTTTTGCACGCGCAGTCCCGCGATGAACCAGCCTGATGATCTCTTCCTCCAACTGTAGGTAGTAGGTACGCGTTCATGTGCTCTTCCGCATCGAAAGCTCCAATGCAAGGCAAATGCAGTAAATTGAGTTATCCATCAAAAGCTTTTGGAGGTTCAGCCTCGCCGCGCGCCAAGTGAGGCGCATCCAAGATGTGAAGACATACCGTTTGCTTTCGCGAGCTCGTCCTTAGAAATGGGATCGTCCTTTGGAGGGTTCAGCTGAACCGAAACTTTAGGCTCGAATCTGGACGCCATGATGCTGAGTTCCTGCTTGTCTCAAGAAATACTGTAAATTTTCCCCTTTAGTGATATGGCAAACGTTGAGTTATGGCTTCGTCTCCTGCGGCAAAAGGTCGAGTTGTATCGTGGCGTCGATATGTACTCCGCTCGGGATCATCATCGTGGCATCGTGCCAAGCAAGCGGGTCAAAGGTCACATTGGGACTAGCGCAACGTCGATTTTCCAGCACAGCTCGGCCACAACTTACAAGTGACATTCGTTATTCGTCAAACTCTCCATGACAACTCCCACCGCCCGGCTCTGTCGCAAACAGCTGCGCAATCACCACCGACAATCATGTCGTTCGCGGCAATAGCTTCGCTACGGCCTCTTCGGAGCACATGTTCGCGCCATGCGACAACGTCGGGATTGCTCTCGGTAAAAGTCCAATCCGCATCGACGACATTGACGTTCCGAGCTGTCATCTCGCTGCCGCAAACCCACCAGAGACGATGTCAATCTCAATCCAGCACGCCACGGAATGGCACTCAGCCGTCCAGGAAACAAGTTCAACCGCAGATCAATTTTCGCCAGGCTGTAGGACGTACCTTGGGAGCTACTTTGAGAAACATTGCCGTTGCCCTCAGTCCTCGCGGCATCCGATCTGCCTTCAGGGATGCGCCCGTGCAAACGAGCCTCAATATCTTCTTGTAAGCTCAAGTGCCTCTTAAATTGAGTTATCTGTTACGAAGGAACTTTCAGTTGAAGATCATACATGCGTATCTTCCCCTTTCATGCCTTTGAGGCCTATGAAACTGATCAGCTTCCAAATATATGTAGGCTCGTATTGCTCGCAGCCGTCTCTTATTTCGCCATCCGCTCTTTCGTCCCCGCATTCTACAATTCTGAACTCAGCCGATTTCCCGACCCCGTTGCCAATTCTCTGAGGAAGGCATTATACTATTCAAACTACTACCCGGATCCCAAGTTAGCGCTCAAATTTTACAAACAGGCCATGAGGCAGGCTACTGAGGTGGGGTTGGATCCCTTCTCTGACGAGTTTCTTGGCATTCGCATCCAGGTGGCTGCGTGGTTGGAGAAGGTAAACAATTACCAATCGTCAATCGACGTGCTCGAATCTGTGTTGCGGGACTGTAACAAATGGATCGCCACTATGGACGAGTCTGTTTCCGAGGGCAAAGTCACGGAAGCAGGTCTACTCAAGCCGGAATTTTCGATTGTGCCCTCGGACTCGAAACCCGCTACCCAGAGTACTGCCGCTCCCGAGACAGCACAAGGCGCAGCACCAGCAAAGAGCGAAAAGAAGCCCAATGTCGTAGTCGAGACCCTATGGCGCAAGAGACAGCGGTTACTGGCCAAGGCTGTGGCCACTGCAGTCAAGCTGGGTGAATTGTACGCAACAGACTACGTGCAAGAAGACGAAAAGTCACACGAGTATCTTGTATGGGCCGTGGAACAGTCGCTAAAGGAGTTCAGCAGACGCGCAAGCGACGGTGCCAAGCCCGGCGAACAGGCATGGCTATCTGCGATCGAACTAGGCGCCATCATGGAATCCCTAGGCCGAGACTACGAACGCCGGTCGCAATTCCAGCTCGCAGTCCCCCTATTCTTCCAGGCCCTCAAGGTCTGCGATAGCCCTTGCCATCGCGCCGTCATCATGAATAACCTCTCCGCATGCTTCGCGCAGCAACAGCAGGAGCTACAAAAACAGCCCACGGCTACCCCCGACGCCAGCGAAGCCGAACTCTCGAAAGCCATCCGTGCAATCCTTTCCGCGCCGGGCCAACCGGCCGCCGCTGTGCCCCAGACGAGGTCAGAGTGCCTCGATGCGGCCCTAAACTGGGCTCAGCAAGCCCATCGTCACAGCCAGGACGTCAAGAGCGAAGCCAGAACCGAAGAGTGCGATGAAGCCTGTGCCGTCGCGCTGTGTAACTGGGCTGACGTGGCTGCCATGCTGGGACAGAAAGATCTCGCACGGCAGAAGTATGAGCAGTGCATCGCAATGAGCGACAAGATGGGTTTCAGCAGTGGTGCTGAGCACGCCAGGGATGGCCTGGCCAATTTGCCGCCACCTTCGCAGTACGAAAAGTGAGCATGCCCATTGGACTGTATACCAATGAGGGCAACAAGCGAAAGTCAGTACATATGTACCAACATTTGGCGAGCAAGCGCGTTCAGATACATACAACACTTGTGAATATTAGCGGGACATGGTGTAGAGATCCCAAAAGCGGGATTGCTAAAACCTTTCTTCGCGGCATCTATGTAAGAGATGGACTACTCGGAGTGTAACTGTGTAATTCATTACCTGTGAGCAGCGAATTCGACACAAATAACAGTGCGTGTCATCTATGCCATATTGAGTATGTAATGGTCGCGTTCTATCCGCCTGCCAGAGAGTCCCTTTCTGCAATGCTTGTTCTGCGGCTCCGCGTCATTGTATGGTTCGTATGTAATGATATTCTTGAGCAAAATGGGGGCAAAATGGAATGTTTATTTTGACTAAAGAGCTAGGTTACCCAAGAAGTGGGAAAGTGAAAATATGTGCACGTTCGGCTGGTACGGCCGTCACGTGATG